>RJWJ010025192.1:0-24125 GCA_004363605.1 Indri indri
TTTGCACATGTAATTAAGTGAAGGGTCTCATGATGAGATCACCCTAGATTATCCGATTGGCCTTAAATTCAATGCATGTCCATATGATAAGAGATACATAGAGAAGAAAGAAGTCCCTGTAAAGACAGAAGCCTCCACAAGCCTCCTGTGGGGTGCGGCATCCACAAGCCTAGGGATGCTGCCACCACCAGAAGCTGGAAAAGGTAAGGAAAGGAATCTCCCCTAGAGCCTCCAGAGGTAGTGTCTCTGTGCTGACATGTTAATTTAGAAAATGAGAGAATAAATTTCTGTTGTTTTAAGCCACACACAGACAAAAAAAGACACAGAAGCTAACACGAAAAACTTCCATTTGCCTAAGAAGGGGTAACATAAGGAACATAGAGAATGATGTTTACAATGAATTGATATACTGTGTATGTGTTTTTAAAATTTTAAATTTATGCAATTCCATAAAATCAAAATAATACTTTTTAAAAAAAAGCTCATTGATTACTGTTGGAGATCACTAGGGCACTAAATTAAAATTGGTAAAAGAAAAGAATCGAGCATTTATTCTGCACTTCTAATATGAACTATATTTCAGGGCAGCCAATAGCTGAGAGAAAGTCTTAACAGAAGAATTCTATCTAATAAATGCGTATGTAATTATAGAATTAAAATATCACCATTTCACAAACCTCATGAAATAATCCAGGAAATAATCATCCATGGATGTTGTAAAACAGTAGATATAAGATTCATGGTAAATTTAATAATGAAGACATAAGGCTGATAGCTCCTGAACCCATTGATCACTCTTAGCTTCACTAAAAGTCAGACAGCCAGCAACATTATACTTCTCATGATGGGATGTAATTGCAAGTATATGGTACCAACCTTGAATTATTATTTACACGAGGAAGCAAGATAGCCAAACCTTTTGTCACAGGGAAGAAGACTTTGTCTCTCCAACAAATCAATAGCATTAATCAAAAAGGATGAGAGAGGAGTTTATAGAATAAAGACATAGCTGCTAAATTGATATGTGGTTTTGATTAGGATCCTTATCTGAAGCTGACTTTGCCCATAACTGTGTTTGGATGTTTTCTATTTGCTCTTCCAGAGCCACTCCAAACTCTACTTGACTCTCTGTGCCCAAGGAGGCTGGTCTTTCTGAACTAAAAGAGGTTGGCGAACTATAGCCTGTGGGCCAGTTTATGTAGGGCCCGTGAGATAAAAACAATTTTTACATTTCGAAGGGTTATACATAAAGAAAAACAAAAACAAAGAAGAAACTGGGACAGAGACAGCATGTGGCCCACAAAGCCACAAATATTAACATCTGGCCCTTTACAGAAAAAGTTAGCCAGGAGTTCTGAACTAATTACCTAGGATCCCTTGTCCTCTGAATTCGGATTGGGTTTGGTCAATGGGAGTCCTCAAGAGGAGCTCTGAGGGTGAGAGGACAGTGATTAAACATTTGCTCTCCCCTCTCCCGTCCTCCTTTCAGGCTATTCTCTCCAAGTTTCGGTGTGCAGTTCCTCCCTTTGCTGCCCCAGGCCCACAGGTGATAAGGGCTTCTCATTACTGGGAGCCTCTGGGCACTGCACCCTCCCTTGTCAATTTCACTTTCCCCTGGCCACACCTCAGCAAATAGTCCCTTTATTAAAATCTCTGCAATTAGCTCTTTTAAATATAGGCTCTGTTTCCTGCGAGGACCCTGACTCATACAGACTAGACGTTATGTGATAACTTTTTTGGGCGTGAGAAAGGCCTGGTGGCTATGTTGGAAAATGTCTCCAGATAGAGATACATACTGAAATATTCATGAATGACATGACATAATGGCTGCAATTTGTCCTTCAATACTCCTAAAAAAGATGTGGAGAGGTCAATGGAACAAAAGGGATATATATCAGGGATCATATACCATTGGGTAGGTACAGGGATTCATTGTACTTATTCTCTCTAGTTTTGTGTATATTTGAAAAAAACCATAATGCAAAGAAACAACAATTGTACTCTAATCTGACATTAACTGTTTAATTAGCTAAAGAAAAGAACAATCATATTGAATGAATTTTCTTTGAAAGATCAACCAAGATTAAGATAGGCCTTGTGGTTAAGAGCACGAACTTTGGTGATGAAGACCTGGGTTTAAATCTCACTTCAGACACTGATTAAGCAAATGGAAAAGCTTTCTCATTACTTCTCATTATCATTTTCTTATCTGTAAAATGTGGGTAACATCTATATTATTAGACTAATATTAAAATAATTAAATAATACATGCGATCTGCCTGGTATCTAGTAGATGCTTAATAAACTATAGTTGGCACTGCTATCAGTATTCATTATAATAATTCATATTCAGAGAATACAATGGGGTTGAATTTGGGCAATAAGTTGGGAAAAAAGGAAAAATGGTAGCCAGCAAGAATATTTTAATAGATACCTGTGTCCTCTGGGTCTGTTGTGAGATTTCTTTGTCACTAGAGACCTACAATTTTTTACAGGCTAATTGAACTACATAGTTTGAGATAAAAAGTGCAGACAAAGCTATTTAAATAGCATGTAGTAATTAGGAAACTAGTTTAATGGAGAAAAATCTCAAAGGGAACCAATTTTTTCCCCTATTTGACAGAATGAATGTTTTAACACCTTAATAGGAACACCACATTGGTTCAATCCTTTGAATTGGAATGATTTTCATTCTAATTGCATGGAAAGTTAAGATCATATTATATTAAGATCATAAAGAAGCACAGATGTTTTGCAATTTGACTTTCTGCCTGTCCCTCTGAATGGTTCAAAGAAAAGATACAGCGATGTGTTATGGTGCACGTTTGTTTTAATATTTGGCTAGAGGTTCTTGATAAATTGTTAACTGATCAACATGATGTCATGTGAAAAGGCTATAAAACAAAATTATGTCTCCGCTGAGATAAGTGAGTGCAAAGACATGCTCATTAGCAGCGTCTACACGTGAATAAAGAATGACAAATTGAAACAATTCTGCTAGTAACCTCAAGTCCAAAAATCCCTCTAACCTGATATATTCACTTGATTGAGAAAGAATTGCTTGAGGCTCTAAAATTTCTAAGTAATTGCCCCTATTTTCTCCTCACATTAGTTTAGCTGTGTCTGCAAGCACAGATGGTCTGCCTTTTGTTTTACCTTAGCTGATTTGGCTGTTTAAGCTTGCCACTTAACTGGGGCAAAACAGGCTCCCTCAGGGGTCCCTTGGGTCTCTATCAAGAGACAGACACCCTCTTAGGTGGCTCCAGGGGCCTGCTCTCAGAACCTGAATGCTCACTGCTTTTCTATACATTCCTCTAATGTCCTGTTTTTGATTCCACACTAAGGTTCTTGAAGACTAATAAATTTGAATGTTTATCTGTTCCAGGGAGGCCAGACTTCCAACAGGAGTCCAAATCTCAAGTATAAAGAGTAGGAAGCTCTCATAGGTAAAATCTGGAACTCAGCATATGTCTGGGGTTAGAGAATGTGGACAGAGGGAGCTCGGGTTTGGGGACGCTAGGTGAAGTCATCAGAAAGAAGTTTCTAGCCAGCCCACATCTGCCCATGACACGCCTGCTATAGCAAGGGCCAGCAAGGCCCCTCCACTCTGACACCGAACCATACCTCGAATGAGGAACAAAACAAACAAGCGAAACCTGTATCCAGCCTAGAGATGGGAGTTCTGTATGCTCTCTTCTTATATAATGTCTAGAGAACATTTATCTTAGTGATACCAAAATGCTTCCATTCGTTGTGTAGCCTAATTGTCTAACTGACTCCGAGCCATTTACTCTCTTAGCCTCTGAATTTTTTATACTGGAGAGGAAAAATTTAATGAGACAATAATTATCATTATAAATCTCACTTGAGACAAGAAGCTATACTGTTCACATGCTTCAGGCTCCTTAGAGGAGAGACGCCCAGGACAGTATTCTTTATTCCTTCAAGACCTACCTCTTGGCAATGCCTCAGCCTCTCTTCTTGGAGGCAAAAGGCATATTAGTTTCCCTCTCTCAGATTATACATTTATATTCAACAGAGATCTTCTGGATACAATGTTTTAACCTAGCGTTTCCTAAAGTGTTGTTCTTCAGAACAATGTTCTCAGATACATAAATACGTATGCCTAAAAAAATGCCTCCATGGCTCAAGAGGTTTTGTGAATGCTGAAATCCATACCCCTTCTTAGTGATGCAAAATATGTCAGCAATTAGAGGCTCTGAGAAGTCCTGCAATAAAGAGAATTATTTGACTTTGTATAACCCAGCTTTTCCCAAACATTTTTTTCTTTGTATACTTATTTTGCACGTTGTTCCAGAGAACACAAGCTTATAAAATGCTGGTTAACTTAGTGGCCTTGATCAATGGATCGTAAATCTCGGTAATAAAGCATGAGGTACATGCAGTGGGAGAGTAGGGGCAAGAGCACAGAACTAGGGGTCTATGAATCCTTACGTTTACCAAGCATTATCTCTACACTTAACGAATAATATAGCTCATAAATATGTGGGCAACTATTTTTCAAATATATGAAGATATAATTTATTAGATATGAATCCATGTATAAGCACCACTGAGATTTTTAGTATTTTTTTGTTTTGAATCTTTTTTAAGTCATCAGAAACTAAAAATATAACTATTATGTGGAAGATCTGTAAAATGTTTTGATGTTAAAAAGCGTTCTTTGGGCTAAGGAAAAAAAAAGGCGAAGAAACCATTCCCTTAACCCAAAAGAGCAACTCTAATGATTAGAAATCCAGGCGTGGTGCCAGCAGATGGGGAGATTCTGAGAGCATAAGTTCTGGTTCCTCCCAAATCATAACACACAGTGTCACCTGGTCACCCATGAGCAACCTGGGTGTGTAGGACCCAGTGCTATGGATGGAGCTCTTCACATCTCCTTGAGGCCACGGCTCTGTGGGGTGCTTGGCACAGCATGCACAGTGAAACTGCTGTTTCTGGATCCCAGCTGTATAAATGAGCTGCAATGGCCAGATGTGACCGTCCTGACCCTGTTTGTGTGCAGCATGGACATGCAGCCTCCATAACCCCCAGGGACCTTGTTGGCTCTGGGATTCTATGACAGCAGACTTCTGCAAGTTGTGCACCAAAAAGTCAGCAGAACTCCCACGTGAAAGAGAAGTTGTGTGCACAGATGCCGCTCTCTCCAAAGAGAGGGCAAATGCAGGTCTATCCAACTAAAGCAAACTCAACAATGCCTTTAATCACAAGGATGATCAGCCCGGTCAGCTGAAAGAGTACAGCTAGCATGGTCCAACCTCATCATTACTCTGGAATCATTACAACCCTGATGGTGAGATGATCATGGTGATTACCATAGCATGTAGTTATGCTACCAGCACATTATGTGGCTTGGATCATGTTTCCCCTAGTCCAGCTGACAGACAACATTTAATTTTGTTCTTGGTATAAGAAAACCATCGTTGCTCTGCAGCATTTGGCCTTTTACAAATACTCTGGAATAACTGAACTTTAAGAAACGTTCACGTTTAAATCGTACCCCCTCACTATGAGGTTGAAAATGCAAACTGACCAGGAACACAAGCAGATGCAGCTAGACTTGGCTTCTGCTCTTCCCGCTGGTGTCACACCCTGCGGAGGTGGCTAAGCCGACACAATTGGCAAAAGCAGTACACGAACTTCATCTGGGGAATGGGGGCCTGTCACCGGGAACCAGGAACTCTCAGACTCCCATTTCTCTTAATGACTCAGTGGTTATTGCCCTGGAGGAAATCCAATCTAAAGGAGCAACATTTTATCCAATTCCTTATTTTATTCTTAGCTGCAAGTTTTTGACATTTTCACCTGGGCCTCTGGCTCAGAATTCTTTGGTATCTTACTCTGCCAGGTCATTTCTCCCCTTCATGTCTTTAAATTAATTGTTCATGTCACATGGAGTTTACAGTTCCAGTCAGTTTTTCTAGTCTACTTTAAACTGTGGTTCCACAGTTTTCACTTTCGAATCATATTGCAGGATCCCTTGAAAAAGATAACTTTAGATGGCTATCAGTGAAAAGATCGAGGAGAATAAAATAGAAATTTATACCTGTTAGCAAATTTAACTTAACAGTTATTCCAGGAGGAACTTTATGGCTACTTTTTCTTGGTTTTACCAAGTTTTCATTTTACTCATTGGCCA
Source organism: Indri indri (assembly GCA_004363605.1). NCBI lineage: Eukaryota > Metazoa > Chordata > Mammalia > Primates > Indriidae > Indri > Indri indri. Next base: position 6,161 of record RJWJ010025192.1, read on the forward strand.
AAAAAATAAAATTAAAAAAATAGCATTTATAGCTAAGGGTCCCTGGCATGGAGCCAACTAACAATAACATTGTCTGCATATTATAAAGCACTGAAATTAGAATTAGTATAATATGAACTGGAGGAGTGGACGAAGTGAAAAGAAGCATTTAGTCAATGACTCACAATTCCTAGCTATAGCTGCACAATGCTAGGCATTTGGAAGAAAATTGAACATTCCAATTAGAACTTAAGATATTTTCAAATATTTAGATTGATCGTAAGCAAGCTTTTTCAGTTTTAAGTGCTGGGTATTTAGTGGACAATAATAGTCTTTCATGAGAGAGCTTTTCTTCACAATCATGGGAATTACTAATTCATTATTCATGGGTTTGCTCGTCCAGGAGTGACATCATTTTGGACGTAGACCATGTGTACATGATATCAAATACTTTCTGAAGGAATTGACCAATTCATTTGGCTTTGTCGCTATGTGAGGTCTCATAAAACTGTTTGCTTAAGCAGAGAGCTCTGCTGGACTGAGTAGTTTTTCAGATAAAAATATGATGTTTGACTCCCTAGAGATCTGAATAAACCAGTTGAGCTTCTATTAATCCATGCCTTATGTTGTTATTTGTTACAAAATATGCAGAAGGGTGAGGAATAATCCTTTTAGGAAGTCAGATTAAAGCCTTACCAAGAAGGAGAAGCCCACAGTGATGAATAAGGGATGGTGAAGAGAGCTAGAATAGCTTTATATATGTCCTCTAGGAAACTGAGTGAAGAAGAAAAGAGAGTCAGCTCTAGGGGCAGCTGATTGGGGAGCACCTTGGCCTGAGTACAGTGTCTCTCACACCTATTTTCCAAAGACTGTACTCCCCTGGGTGTTACCGGATGTGCTAAGGAAAAAGAGCACTATGCTCAAGTAAGTTGGGAAACTGCTGAGTTGCACAGAATTAAGCCGATTTCTTTATTGCAGGACTTCTCAGAGCCTTTATTATGCTTATGCGCATTGTAAATTCCAAGAGAAAAATACAGTAACAAAATTTCAAGGTAACTTAACAACAGACCAGTCTTTTGTAGACATACTTATTGATATCTCCTTAGGTGATGTTCCAAGAAAACCATTTTAGAAAATTATGGGGTAGTTGAAAGAACCCTGGCTTTAGAAGCAACCACATCAGAATGTAAATCCCAGCTCCTTCACCTACTAGCTGTGTGATCTTAGGCAGATTGTTTCCTAATGTGAGTCCGAGGTTTGTTGGCAGTCAAATGTAGACTTTGATCCGTGCAGTACCAAATTTTCATGAGAATTAATTGACGTAGTAATACATACAAACTAAGAGTATAAACAATGAAATACAAAATAAATGTTAGTTCATGTGATTATTAATTCAGATTATGAATTATAAATGTAATCTTCAAATATTAACAACGAACTTTCAATTTGGAAGTTTTAGTTCTTGTTTTGAGGGTATTGCCAATAAAGCTGATATTTAACTGAAAAGATGCACTCATACTTGGCCAACATTCTGCAAAACAGGTCACTTCTGATGACCCCAAAACAGTTAGCAAAGTAGTCCCACGGGAGTAACCCCCCCCCTTTCATTAAAAACTAGTTGGGAAAAATCTGCCCAATTCTACCCACAAAAATGTTGCAACCAACTCCCTGAGTGTTTGGAAGGGACACAGCTAGTTTGGGATTTATGTCTGGTCTTTAAACTCTGAAATAAGCTGAATTGTGTAAACATTTTGGCACAGTATGCAGGGAGTTAGATGCATTACTCTTGGCATTATTAACAGGTGGTGTGGGAATAAGTTGCTATGGAAAGTTCATGCTGCAGTGTCAGCACAAGAAAATGTATTTTATAGGCTTACAGAGATAGGGGGAAGGGGCAAGAAAGGTTCCATAGGGTCTGATGCATGAAGATGGCTGAAAAATACTTTCCAGCTGTCACAACTGCACATGGGGCCGGATGATTTCTTGTAGTGTTATGAATGTAAACATTATTCAATTAACTGTTTCGAAAGCAGAAGGATTGTTTCTAAAAGAGAGCAATTTCTAGGCACCTGAAAAGCTTGAAACCCCTATTATTTTCCATGTTGCTGTCTCTTGAGAGAGATCACCTCCCTTCAAATGAAGGCTTCCTAGTGCTGCAAGGATATAAAAATAGACATACAAGGAATACATTCTATTTAATAAGCAGAGCAGCTGTCAACTTCTAAAAAGCTGAGCTTGAGTCAGCATCCAGCCTATCCACACAGCACCCCCATCTCCTCTAGCCTCCCCCTCTTCCCATGCAGCCAGTTTCCAAATAATGATGGAAGCAGGACAAGAGGGAATGACCTTAAAACACAGGAGGACACATTTAGGTTGCAACTGAGGAAGAACTTCTGTTGACCACAGTGTGGAAGACCCAAGAAAATGAATCTCCTTTTCTGAAGAGTGCAAAGTAAAAGGACCCAATCCAACATGATTCAAGGATCCCTGTAAGATCGTTTCTTACTTTTTGAGAATGAGCAGAAGGAAACTATGAGTTGACAAAAAGGGAGAACCAAATAGCCTGTATCGAAGTCTAGATAGGAGTAGAATATGACACTGTGCCTAATAATAGAAAAAACAACCATTGGAAAGGAAAAGACATCAGGTCCTGAGTATGAGTGAGGCTGTGCAGAGAGCTTGTCAGCTCTGGATCCCGGCTCCAAATTGTGAGATTGTGAGACTTCTTGAACTTCAAATCATCTGAAGTTTCCTCCAGCTAACTCTGTGAGGATTTTTGCCAAGCAGGTGATGAGTTTTCATAGCTCATGTTATTTCATTATCCCTTTGTGAAGGATGAAAGGCAATCTTTTTATTAAGCTGACCCTGTGACTACAGCTCACTTGGGAAGCCACATGGTCTCATTCCAAAGATCTGTCTCCCAGCACTGAGAAATATCTGAAGGCATAAAATCATTTGCCATTTTCAGGTTTACAAGACTCTACACCCACTGGGCTGTGTAAGCTTAGGGCAATTCAGTCTAGGGTTAAGAATGTTGGCTTTGGAATCTAAGAAACCTGAGTTCAGGTTCAAGTCTTAGTTCTGCCACTTAACTATTTTGTGATGTTGGACAAGAGACGTCTTTTCACCTTTGTTTCCTCATCTACAACATAGGGATCACCACAGTCCTCTTCTTGTGGGATGTTTTCAGGATTAGATAAGATAATCCATGCAAAGCACACTGACTGGTACTCAGCAACTACTCAATAAATGGTAGCTGTAGTTCATAGTCCTAGATCACTGCAGAGAAAGGATTGCTTCGGGTACTTGCCATGGTTTTGCGAAAATATCCAGACCCCATTCCGTGGCAGAACCAAGTTATCCAACATGTCTATTCTTCCTACAGAAATTAGAAGGAGAGAGAGGACGTGAAGAAGCAGCAACACTTCTGCCCCAGCTTCCTGAATCTTTACTTTTATAACCCTCCTCTCACCTACATCCAAGAGAACTATGATCCAAAGGCGGGGCCACGCACTCTGATGTTGTTAGCATTTGCAACAGCTGAGCTGGGTGAGGACTCATGCTTTCATCAGGTAATTTAAATAACTACATTTGAGTTTCTAACAGTATGTTTGGGGATAGCACAGGACCTGCCAACACGCATCTGTGTTTTTCAAATGAGAATTATTCAATTGGCAGAAACATCACCCAAGCCCTTGTAACCAGGAAATATGATTACAGCATTCAAAATTGTCAGTTAATTTGTTTTAGTATTCAGTATTTCTGAATCCAGAAATTCTACACCAAAGCAATGAGCAAATGAGGTCAATTTATATTTATTGCAGTTACATTGGATGCATAATATATCTACTGTGGCTCTTCTAGGCATCGAGAGGGCCCATGAAAAGTCTGAACACAAGGGCTTTAACCACAAACGCAAATTCATGGCTGCCCTCAGATCTCTGCTTATTACCACATAATCAGCCTCTCTTTTGGTACCCAGATCTTTGCCTGCCACATGTTTACAAACACTGGCAACTTGGCTCCTACAGAAATAAGGAAGACTGAAGTTGGTTCTATGCAATGTCAAAGCCACCCATCTAATTGAACGAGGACACCAAGTTGCTTTTCTTACAAGATGTTAAGCAATTACATGATTTTGCTTCTTGGTTAGGTGACAGATTTACGAGCTATTAGACAGAAGTCAAATCCCAAATCCCTTAACCCCTTACTGTAGCAACTAAAAAATGTGAGTCTTAGCATACTTATGGCCCTGTCCTTTACACTCCCTAATGCAAACAAATATGACACTTAAAATTAAAACTAATATTAAAACCTCTCAAATATGGTACTTGCGAGAACATAGAAAAAACCAGGGTTAACTCAATTTTTCCCTTTTTAAAACTGTCTGAAGTTTATCCCATCTGATATTCTACCATCCTGTTAAGCTAAGCATTTACAAAGCTGCTTAGCCCTTCTCCTAACACAGCCAGCCAATTCTCTCCACAAGAAACCACCACCTTCATCTTTCTGTGCTTCCTAATGTCAGGTTCATTTCAGTTTGGTCTTTATTATTCACTTATTTTGTATAGGTGATGTGCTAAAGCTTAGGTCTACACCAACAGGCTAGTAGGTAAAGTTTGAGAAGAAACCACATGTCTGGATTCACATGACAGATTTGGAACAGGGGAAGTAGGCAGCCAAAATTTACTGAGTGCCTACCAGTGACGAGTGCTTCATATGCATAATCTTACCAGGTCCTCCCCATAACCCTATGAGGACAAGGACAGCTTATCTCACATCACCCTGGATAGAACTGGAGACATGTCCACCTCCAAGCCAATCCCTGGCAAAGGGAGTGTAGGAGCATGATTGACTTATAGGATAACTAGGATGTACCAGCTGATGCTTGGGATGGAGCCACCTTTTCCTCCTGAAGGCCAGGATTATGTGGAAGAGGAGGGCACTTCTGAACAAAATTGGGAATTTGTTAGGAAGAAGTAGAGAAGAAAATAAATGCTAGGTCTGCCATACTCATCCCACATCACCAAGTTCTGCCTATTCTATTTCTTAATGTTTTCCATGTTTATTCTCTCCTTCCTATGGCTCCAGTTTAAGGTTTTTGTATCTTTTTCCTAGGTTATTATATTAGCATCATAAGTAGGTTCTCTATTTCCAATTTGTCACTGGGTCTTTACCAGATGAAGCTTCCTAAGGAGCACTGTGATCAGCTGCCACTTTTCTCCAGAACCTGCAATGACTTCCTAGCAGACCACTGAAGGTCTTCTAAGATTCAGACCCAATGTAGCTTTCCAGCTTTGTCTCACACAAATAGTCACCAATCCAAAGGAGTGCACAACTGGACTATTTCGAACAGGTAAGAGGATAATTGTTTCAAGGGATAAGTTGAAGGCCAAGGGAGCTCAAAAGGCCATTGCCTCTATGCTAATTATGAGCATGTGCTAAGCCGCAGGACCCCAGTGTGGAGAGATGAGGAGGATGATCCCTATGCTAATACCACTCTGTATGATGGCCATGCGCGTTTGACCTGGCTTTAGAGTGGGACATCCCCAGGGACAACTTCCACCTTGAAGTTACAAGAAGATGACCCTGGCACTCTTTCAGATGTCTGTGATTTCAGAGCTCCCCAAATCCATCCTGCCATCCCTGGGAGACACCTATTGTTTACCTACGCAAGATGGCCAGATACCAATGACTCTTCTGAGGAGCATGATTGGGAGAGAGAAATAATACATTTCATCAGAGAAGTCACTAGTCTTGGCCTTTGTTCTTGGATTATCTCTAACTAACATTGTGTAAAAAACTACTGTGAAAGTAAGTTAAGATACTTTGATTGGTTGAAATTCTCCTCAAATCCATTCATTTACGATCACGGGATCTTGCATTCTCTCTCTCACTCTCTCTCTCTCTCTCATTGTCTCTCACATACACACCCAAACACACACACACACACACACACACAGAGCTGTGATTTGGGATTTTGAGATTATGGAATAATATAGAGGATACGGATACCGAAAAGAATCTATAGAAATTTTGCCGATCACATTTCCCGCCAACATTCAGAGAACATGCAATGCAGTATCTAGCCCAGGTACGTAAGAATTTTGCTTTTATTTACTTTCCACAGCCCCTCCCGGTTCAGCCCTGTCTCTGCCCTGCCTCACACTGTCCACAACAACTCACATCTTATGGAGAGCATCTGAGGGCTCTCAGGGGCAGTGCGATGTTTGAGTCTCCATATGTGACCTTCAGCACAGAAGAGAAGAGTTCACCCCGAGGCAGGAGAGGAGGTTGTCTTCAGAGGCATCTTTTGAGGATGGAGCTAATAAATCATCTCCTACTAGGATCAAGGCACTCCAGCTTCTTGGAAAGAGGGGTCACCATTCAGAATCATGAGTTTCCTCCCTGATATCGAGAGTCAGTAGATAAAGCCTACATAACAAACGAGAGGAGCTAGAGAACTCCAGTTCCACTACTGAAATGTTCTAAGGGAAAAGGGCACACAGGTTATACCAGTTCCAACTATTTATTTCTTTTTAAAAGAACTCCTCACACCCAGGAAAAGTTGTTAAGTTAATGATTGAATTGATTTTCAAACAACCGAAACCTGGGGCACCTGCTACCCGCCATTTTCTCCCCTACCCACACTGCCTGTCACACCCAAGCATACAACGCTGGAGAAGAGCGTATTGATGGTGAGATTGGGAGAAGAGTGGAAGAAGCTCCCCCTTAGTAACAGGGATTTAATATCAAATACAAACCTGAAAGGTTCAGACTGTTTGCTGTTATAACGAATTCTTCCACGTCTGCCAAACAAAATGGTATGGCTCATGAGATGCCTGGCTCTGGAACTAATCAGTTCTACCTGCTTCTAGCTGCTCCATTTTTATGTTCTTGTCAAAACTGAGTCCCTCTGTTGTTTGAACTGTGCGAACAGATGTGTGATAGAAGCAGTGTGGTGTAGAAGTTAAGTTCAAGGTTTGGGTAGCCAAACAGAGCTGGGGTTGAGTTCCAGCTTTGGCACTAAGTAGCTACATAGCCTTGCACAAGTCGTTTATCCTTAGTCTCTTGATCTGTAAATTGGATATAAGCTAGTATACCACATAAAGAAATGAGATAATGTCTGCAAAGCACTTAGTACTATTCCAGACACACAGAGAGTTCTCCATAAACAAAGCTATTCTTGAAAAATCTATTATATAATTTTTTTAAAAAATCCACTTAAAATTGGTCCTAATACACTTTCCATAGGCTCGTTTTTTCTTTCTCACATTCTCCTTTGTATCTACATGCAGTTTTTCTTATATGTGGGAATAATTTTTTCTTTCAACACCTCTTAGATTCAGGCCTAGTGATTTTAAGAGGTGGGTGCTACTAAAAGAAGATAAAAGCAGAGAAATGTTGGAGAAAATGCTGGAGTGAGTCTGGTAGAAGATCACCACGGAAAAAACCTGGGAGTGATAGAAATGCCCTGCAGAGGCTCAAACAGATTGGACCTTGGCCCTATGGTCAGTATCACATGTGGGTTGACTAAGGGTGGCAGCAGGTTCTACTCCACCACCTCACCACTGACTTGGTTTTGCAGAGGGTGGCAGTAGAATCAGAGGAGAAATGAGGTTGCAGGAAGCACAGTGGCTTAAGGCAGTTGAAAAGTAAGAGACAAGAAAGGTTAAGTGTCAGGATTTCACTCCTGTTTTGTTACCTAAGAAGTTATACACAGTGGAGAATATGTATTTGTGGGCTAAGGAATGGGTCTCTGGTTTAAATCTATTTTAACCAATAGAGTGTAGCTATTCCTGCTCTTTTTTGGTTTCTAGTTGCATGGAATATCTTTTTCCATCCTTTACTTTTTAGTCTGTGTGTCTTTCTAAGTGAAGTGGGTTTCTTGCAGACAACATATATTTGACTCTTTTTTTTTTTTTTTTTTATCAGTTCAGCCATTCTATTTCTTTTGACTGGAAAGTTTAATCCATTCACATTCAATGTTATTATTGATAGGTAAGGACTTAGTACTGCCATGCTGTTATTTGATTTCTGGTTGTTTTGTGGTCCTCTCTTCCTTTCTTCCTTCCTGCCATCCTTTGTTAAACATGATTTTCTCTGGTAGTAAGTTTTAATTTCTTGCTTTTTATTTTTTGCATATCTATGATAGGTTTTTTGATTTGAGGTTACTATGAGGCTTGCAAAAAACATTCTATAATCTATTATTGTAAGCATATGACAACTCTGCTTACACACAGACAAATGAATAAGCAAAGAGAAATTTAACAGAAATTCTGTCCTTTAACTCCATCCCCCACTGCTTTTTAACTTTTTGTTGTTTCCATCCATATCTTTTTATACTATCTATCAAAAAGTTGTTATTTTTGATAGGTTTGTCTTTTAGTCTTCCTTCTCAAGATATAAGTGGTTTACACACCATGATTACAGCACTAGAGTATTCTGTATTTGTGCCCTTAAAGTTGCCGGTGAGCTGTACCCCTTCAGATGATTTCTTATTGTTCATTAATGCCCCTTGCTTTCAGATTGAAGAACTCCTTATAGCATTTCTTGTATGATAGGTCTGGTGTTGATGAAATCCCTCAGTCTTTGTCTGGGAAAGTCTTTATTTCTCCCTCATGTTTGAAGAATATTTTCACAGAATATAATATTCTGGGGTTAAGATAATACATTAAAATCAAGGTGGGTTTATTTCAGAAATGCAAAGTTCATTTAAATATTAGAAAATTAGGTAATGTTATTCACTTCATTAGCAAATGAATGAAGAAGAAAAATGATATGATCATCCCAATAGTTGCCGAAAAGCGTTTACTAACACCCATTCATGATTTTTTTTTTTTAACTCTTAGCAAACTTGACATAGAAGGGAATCTATTAAAGGGGTTTCTACCAAAGAAACACTTCATGAAGCATCATACTTGATGGTAAAAAATTTAAAACTTTGTCTTTGAGATTTGGAATAAGGCAAAGATGCCTATTATCACTTTTATTCAGTACAGTATTAGAGATTATAGCCAAAGCAGTTAGGCAATAAATAAATAAAGGAAATAGAAAGAAAGAAACAAAAGTGTTGCTATTCATAGATCACTTGATCCAGTATGTAAAAACTACAAAATAGAATATACATAAATTATTAGAATTAACAAGAGTTTAGCAAAGTTACTAGATAAAAAATCAACATACTAGAATGAATTACATTTCTATATATCAGAAGCAAATAGAAAATTAAATTCTGTAACCATTTACAATGTCATCAAATATGTGAAGTAACTTATAATAAATCTGGCAAGACAGTTATAGAGAAAACTATAAAAGCTGATTGAAAGATGCTCTGGTATTCACAATTATGTTTGTTTTCCCCTGTTCTGGACATTTCCTGCTCTTGGTGTAGCCAGCATGACTTGCTTTGAGCAATGGAAGATGAGTGGAAGCTTGAAGAACTAGTGCACTACTCAGCTCTCTTCCCCACGGCCACTGCAACCAGCAATGGCCCGCATGGTGGACGCTCCATGAGCCCGGGTTTCTGAGTGACAACGACAGAGCAGACCCTCAGCTGCTATATGTCCCACAATGGACATATAGCACAGGCAATAAATAAACTTTGTTGTGTTAAGCTACTGAGCTTTTGAAATTGTCAGTTACCACAGCATAACTTGGCCTGTGCTGTCTGTCACAAATTAAAGAATCCACAATACAGGGGGAGGTAGAACAAATTCAGGTTTACAAAACTCAATAATCAAAATGCATCAATTCTTCCAAAATATTTTAAATAGAACTTGATAATCTGGTTCTAATAGTTCAAAAGGCCAAGAAAGGCAAGCCACTCAAAGATGAAGAAAGATGAGGAACTTGTCATTTTGGATATCAGAACATATTATCAAGTTACAGTATTTAAGACAGTGTTGGATTGGTGCAGGGATAGACAGAGATTGATAGAACAAAACAGGAAGCCCAGAATCAGACTCACATATATATGTCCACTGAACACATGGCAGATGTCAAATCAATGAGAACAGGATGGAATTACCAACTTTTCAAAGAAAGGTGTTGGGACAGTTGGTCACCCACAGGAGAAAAACGAAATTAGACCCTTTCTTCATATCATCCACAAAAGTCAATTCCAAATGGATTAAAGATATAGCCATGAAAAACAAAATTACAAACTTTTCAGAAAATAATACAGGGAAATATTTTCATAGCCTTAGGTTGGAAGGATTTCTCAAATAACATAATGTACAAACAGGATAAAATTAGAAAATTTAACATTAGAATTCAGATCTGTTTTTGAAAAGATGCCATAAAGAGAGTGAAAGGTAAGCCACAAACTGAGAGAAGATATTTGTAGCATATATAACTAACAATGTGCTAATATCCAAGAAATATGAAAAGAAACCCTTCAAATCAATAAGAAAGAGGCAAAAACCCAGTATAAAAAATGGGCAAAGGACTGAAGCAGGCACTTCACAGAAAAGAAATTCAAATAGCCAATAAATTATCAAAAATATGCCCAGTTTTGTTAGTAACCAGATTCGGTTGAACATATGTTAGAAAAAATGTAAGACACCACTACCCATGCATAGGAGAAAACATATGTCTGACAGTACCAAGTGCTGGTGAAGATGTTGAACAACAGGGATTCTCGTACATTATTGGTAGGAGAGTAAATTGGCACAAACTGTTTGAATTTCTATTTGGTATCACCTGGTAAAGTTGAATATGTGCTTATGTTATAACCCACTAACTCTAATCCTAGTTACATACATGATAGAAACTCTTGCCTGCGTGTGCTCAGAAACATGCACAAAGCAGCATTTTCCCCTGAACTGGGAACAACCCAAATATCAATAATCAATAGATTGGATAAATGAACTGAGGTATGGTCATATATTGGAATACCATGTAGTACCAAAAATAAATAAGTTACATCAGTAAGATGGATAAATCCCAGGAATATAACATTGAATAAAAAAATCATAAAAAATTCATATAATGTAGGATGATTCCATTGATACAAACTAATAAACATGCAAAATTGTTTAGAGATACAAATATTTGTGGCAAGTCAGTAAAGAAAACTAAGAATCCAGTAAACATAAAACTCAGGAAGGTGGTACCTCTGGAGAAGACACAAGGGGATATGACTGGTAAGGGGGTCACGGCACAGTGTGGGGTGGGCTCCAGTGCAATGGGGATGTTCTATACGTTTCAACCAGTTTGGCAGGCACATGGGTATTTGCTTCAAGCCATACATATTCTTTTAATATTCTATGTGCATGTTTCACAATTTTTTTAAAAAAATATTTTGAAATTATTAGATTCACAGGAAGTTGCAAAAGTAGCAGAGAGGTCCCCTGTATTTCAAAAATTTTTAAAATACCTCTTTCCCCCTATGAAAAACGAATGTAAAAAAATGCTAGTGAGGAAATGAGATTTGTATTAATAGAATGTGAATTTTGCTGACCGATAACTTGGAGAAAAAACTGACAAAGTGTAAAGCAATTTTTACTTGTCTTATTTTTCATCTTGGAGAAGTGTGTGTCAGGGAGCTATAATCAACTCTATCCAGGTGAAAATAAATGAAATGGGATTATAGGGATTGTGGTGAGTGTTAAGTTTAAGTAGTTGAGAAGTGATGCAATTTCAAGGTGACCTAAGACAAATTTAAGTGTTCTTTCTAGAAAGGCAAGAGAACTCTCATTTTGAGGCTGTGCAGTAATAATTTCTTCTGAAACTGGAAGACGACATTATGTTAAATGGAAACACTCAGTGCGCATTCAAGATATCCTTATATGGTCTTATCCTGTTTGGGTTTTAGATGTGGAAAATTGGATTGGCCTTGATACGTAGCCTTCAACTCCCTCAATCACTTCACAGAAATTGAGGATGTTACTAAAATTAGGTTTGCTGTTAACCAGAAACGTTTACTTAAATCGAGAGCAACAAGCACTTGAGCACGTATGGTCCAGCCTGGGAGGAAGTTTCAGTGATGTCCTCCACAGGAGCCAGCCAAGTGACTCCAGAGCCAAGTAGACCTGGATTGAAGGCCTGGCGTGGCTGCTTGTTAGCTTGTGAGTTAACTTCTCTGAGCCTCTGAATAAGATGGACCTCAAAAAAGTTGTCGTAACTATTAGAGTGCATAGTTTTTAGTGCTCAAAAAGTGTTAGCCATTGTTATGACTCATATTGAGGACTGACTATTGTCATTTGAGAAGCAAGAATAAGCCTGCCTGTTAAGAAATATCCTCTTCCTAGCGCGGCATTATCAATGGAATCCCTGTCCTTAGTGTCTCACTTTCGGGCCTTCCAAAGGCTTGGGAATTCCGTGGGGGTTGGGGAGGGCACGTAACAATCGGAAATATGTTATGTTTGCTAGATATTCTGATAGTCCATTAGTCTATGTTATCCTCTGGCAGCAGCTAAGGCTCTGAGGGAATGAGAATCAAGGTCATTTCAATGGAGAGAAGAGTCTGGAAGAATTCCAAGCTCAGGACATCATAGTGAGAGGTCACGGACAGGTCTTCACAAACATATCCCTGGTGACTACGACAGAGGGTGGCAGAGCCAGAATTATAGCAGAAGAACTTGCCTGGCGGTCTTCTCCCCTGCAGCCAGGCTGACGTGGCTCGGTGCCTCTGCGTGCTTAGCTCTGTCCGCTGCGTCTGTCCTCCCCTTCTCCACCTGGCCTGCTCTGCCCCAGATTCCACCAAACAGTGAGATCACAGAGGAATTCTTCCCTAAGCACCTCCTGTCTCTGGTCCCAGATACTGCCAGGTGCTGCATCCCCGGTGTTGCCATTGACCCCTACGTGTCTGTCTGGTTTTGTCATGTCCTGTTATAATCACTGTAGGTGAATCTGTGTCTGCTTTCCTTTACCTATTTGCAAACATTCTCAACAGGATGGGAACCAGTCCTCTCTCCCGAAGAGGCCACATCAGTCTCCCTAGAGATGAGGCTATGTCAAACTAACAGGTCCCTACCCCTCAGCACTGCCTGCCACCCCTCCGCCCGACCCAGAACATTACCGCCATGGTCAGCCTCTGTTACTGATGGGAGGTGTCCTAAGTTGCTGGTGTGTTGGGGCTGAGAAAATGTTAAAATCCATGGTCTAAACCAATGTTTCACTTTGGTTTGACTTTCTCACTACCTACATTTGAATCATTGGATTTCCCGTCTCCCCACCCCACCAAATCATCTTATAACTTTTAGCATATAATACCCAATATAGCACCTAACACACAGGTAAGGCATGAGATAAAACATGTTACTCTCTGCTCCATAATTCCCTGATCTTAAAAGCTGTTTCTAATGTCCTTTACCAACACTATGGTTGGAAGGGTTTGGTATCTAAGCAATTTTAGCACCTTGTGCTCTATGCCAATTTCTCATAGCCCTTGCTAAGACCCTGAACCCAGACATCTCAATTGCTAGGCATTGTGCTAGATATTTTGTATTTGCTCACAGTAGCATTATACATTAAGCATCATTGTCCTCATTATACAGATAGGAAATCAAGGCACAAATTGGTTAATTAATTTGTCCCAGGTCACATAGTGAGTTATAAAAGCGGGTTTCCAATTTAAGCAATCTGATTCCAAGTTCACATGTTTAAACATTCTCCTATGCTGCTTCCCAATACTTACTGAGTACCTAGCATGCTGCAGGACTCTGCACAAGGCACTCTACAGACAGAAGTGCAGAGATCACTCATGGTTCTTGCCCTCCTAGAGGATACAGCTTAGGGAGAAGACAAACATTAAACAAGTAGACACATTGCATATGTAAAATTACCTAATAAGAGGAGTACTATTTAAAAAAAAACGAGTGAATACAACACTGGAGACCATTTAAGACTAGTAGGCAGTGAAGACTTATAAGAAAGTGTCCTCTGAGCAGCCTCTCAAAGGAAGAGTGTGGGCAAGAGGCTTCCAGGCTAAGAAAACAGCATGTGCACATGTCCTGGGATGTTTGAGGAATTAAAAGTCGATGCTAGTGTGGGAGGGATATGCTAGAATTAGGAAGGGACTAGATGGTAATAGTTTTGGGTTTATTCTGTGTGATTCTATTCCAAATGAGGTCTTTTCCGGCATAGGGAGAGTCTAGGCAGGAACTGGGAATTCAAATAAGCTTTTCTCAAGAGATCAAATCAAAGCTCAAGATGGACCTGCCAATAGTTTTCCAGTAGGATTTGGGAGAGGAGATCAAAGGGGACTAAAGGGCCCTTGGAAGCAAGACCCAGTGGAAGGAGAATATTCTTTTGAGTAATGGTGGTGGAAATTCTCTGGCCAAACCTGAAGGGTTCAGAGAAGAGAAGGCTTTGAGCTGGCTTTCTGCATCTAACTGGAGAAGTATCACAGCTCAGTCATGGGGGGACTTTGCCTCCAAGAGGGTAGAGAGAAGGGAGCAGAGAGATGGGCTGAGGAATTCCAGTAGGTGCCCAGAGCCTTCTCTCACCTGCTCATTGCCTCAGGCTCACCTTGTCCCTCCGCTCCCATTTCCTGCTCCCACCACCGGATCACCACCCCAGTCCTGAGAGTCTTGAATCCCAGTGATCTACTCCATCCTGATCCTGATAGATCCAGGAAGGTACCAGCCCAGGCCATCTACAGGTAATGCCCCTGAAGGCTACACTGTGGCAGTATAGACCTTGTCCGTACCTGAGAGTGGAAAATGATAATTCATGTTCCACGACCAAATGGCCCTTCTCTTACTCTCTGCCCAAAATGTGCCTGATTAAATAAGATGGGGATAATTGGGATAAAGGGAGGTGGTGTAGGAGGAAGGAGAATAGCCTTTGCCTTCTGAGCTGTTTATCATAAATAACAAATACAGGACCCAGAAGAAGCTCCTAGGCTAAGCCCATGACCTCTTTACTGATAGTGACCGAAGGGGCATAGTAAGCAAATTTAGCTATCAAGACTAGTGAGATGCATTTGAGGTGCAGAGTGCAAAAGTCACAGGAAACATAATGCGCAAAGAGAGGAGAGACAGGGAAGGGAGAAAGTGGGCATTTGCCCGTGAATTATAGAGCTGGTGTTTAAGTAAACCCACTTACCTCCCCCTCATCCCACCGCACGTAAATTGTCGGCCACCATCCAGCCTGGAGCCTGAAGAGAGATAAAGGAAGCACAGAATTCTTCCTGGCTTTCCCAGTCTTTGAAAAAGAGAACGTGGTCATCAAGCTTAGCCCACATTCCCCAGGTTTTTGCAGATACAATTAGTACATTCCTTCCATGTTGGAAATTTACTTGAGGTATTAAATATTAACCCTCTCCTCTTATCCCAGAGCTGATGAAACATAAAGGTGCTACTCTGAGGAATTACCTTGTCCCCTGTGCCCTCACTCTGTGTAATGCTGGATAAAACTTCTCCTGGGGTCCTCAGAAAGACCCCAGCTGGAACTTTAAAGGAAGCATCTGACCCTGGAGAGTTATGTAAAACCCAAGGGTGTGGAACGAGCTGCTCTCTCATTAATAGGGCAACTTTCTGCTGCCTCCATCCTGACCTTGGAATTGCCGGATTTGGGCCTGGACCAAGCAGTTATTCTCTGCTTGTCCTGACTACCTTCTCAAGCTACCTCTAAGGAGGAAAAGTCCAGGCTTGAGCAAGGACTTGTGATTAGGTTGGTCACCGAAACACTAGAGGATGGAGACTGCAGTGGAGAGCTTAAGAGCTCTTGAATTCTGTGAACATGCTGTTTTGGGATCTCTCCTTTGAATTCTTACTTTCTTGAAATGCCTTGTGGCTGGATTGGTGATACAGTGGCCTGAGCAGATGCACGGGCCTGCTTCTAGCCAAAGTCCAAAGTGGCTGGTAAGGAAGAGCCCCAGATAGTAATACGAAGCGCTCCCTATCCTGGAGCACTCTCTGTGCATCTAGCTCCAGGGCTGTAGCCATGGTGGGAGGGACAAGGGAGAGATCTGAGCAGAATTCGGAGACTCCAGATCCTGGCCTTACTCATCATCACTAACCTCGACCCCCTTGGCCCTGGCAGTGACCGCCACACTTCTTATAACCCACCTTCTTCAGTCTTCTGATCCCAGCTCAGCATTTTCCTCTCTCTGGTTTGCCTAGTCCTGGGGAGATAGAAAAAACCTAAAATTTGATTCTGCCAGACCAAAGGAAGTTCCACTGGAGCAAAGGGCTGCTTCTGTGATTTCACATCAAATGATTATATGTCTATTATTGTTACCAATAAAAATATCTATCATTCGAGAAGCATTCCCTGTGTATCAGATGCTGTTCTGATCAAATAAGGATCCTGTCCACAAGAATTTTGTATTGTAAGAAGAGATTCCAATAATTAAAGCTAAACATATTATCTTTTTTAAAAACAAATAATTAATAGATGATGAAAAGTTCTGTGAAATAAATATACAGAGATCTATGACACATAAAGGTCAATGGATGGGTCTTTTCAGTTGGGATGGTCAGAAGAGGCATGAGGGTGGGCTAACTTGAGCCCTGGAGAGTAAGATGGAGCTATCCACAGAAGAACTAGGCAGAAAGCATCCCAGACACTGGAACAGCTGGTGCAAAGGCCCACATGCCAGAAAGGGCTTTGCATGTTCCAGGAAAAGAAAGGAGGCCTGGGTGGCCAGAGAGGAGCCAAAAAGAGAAGGGAGGCAGAAGACGCAGGGTCAGTGCATGCGAGGCTTTGTAGGATTTTATTCTGGAGCCAGTGAAAAGTCTCTGAAGAACTTTAAGTGGTGACAGGATCTGATTTATATTTTTTTTAAGTCCACTTTGGCTGCTGAGAATATGTTGCAAGGAGTAAAGGTCAAGAGGTTTTGGGAGCATGTCGGGTTAGATTGGATCATAGGAGCATGGGGGGTTAGATTGGAAGGGGTGAAGGCAGCGGCAGTGCAGTAAGGTATACTACTCCTCACAGTTTCATAGAAAAAGAAACTGAGGTTCAGAGAGGTTAGGGAAATTGACAAGATTGCACTACCAGCTAGTTGCAGAGCCAGGATTCAAACCTTTATCTGTCTGATGCCAAAGTATGTTTTCTTTCCTCTGCATTTCTTTGAGTCTCCATTTTCTCATCTGTAAAGCAATCATTTGGATTAGATGATCTATGAGATAACTTCCAGTTCTAAACTATCGAAACCTTCTAGCTAATTCATCAAAACTGGAAGAAATTCCCTCTACTTAGGTATGTGTTTGATGCTCCTTGGATGCAATCTTATCACATTTGCCACTCAGTTTGATGTTTGTCATACATGGCAAAGAAATATACAAATATACACAGAACGCCCATGTCGTCTTCCATTTTCAGGAATCTTCAAGATAATGGTGAAAAAGAGAGCGTGTCTAGTCACTGTGTCAGCAGGGGGTGACGTCCTGGATCGTCTCCAGAAAGCAATCCAGCCAGTAAGAAATAGTGGTGTTGGGTGTGTGGAAAGGAGCAGCTGACGTGGAACAAGGTCATGAGATAATCACTGGGAATAAATAACAAGACACAGATTAAAAAAAAAAATCAAATCCATCACCTTGAAAACAAGGGTCCTTTAAAAATCAGGCTATGGCTCTTTGCTGTTTATTTTTAACGTATCTTTATAATTTGAGTTTTTATATAGAATGTGTATTATTTGCAATATATTTTTTAAACAAAAGAAAGAATAGTCAATTTACGATAACAGATATCTAGAAGTGAGAATTTCGGTGGCTTGGTAATACACTCCAGATATTTGGAAGAGGCGTGATTTTGGATATTTTGGTGGTATCACAGAGATAGTACGACATTGAGAAGTCTGAAGCCAGACTGGTTCCCTTCAGATCCTGGCTCTACTATTCTCTAACTGTGAGATCTTGGGCAAATTACTTAATCTCCCTGGGCCTCTGAATCCTCATCCATAAACTGGAGTTAATAAGCATTCCATGCCAAAAAGTAACTATGAAAACTAAATGAGTTAATTTACATGAATATGTCTTCGGGCCATGTGTCAGGTTTTGTGGTTTCAGAAAGCATGTCATTCCAGCACTGG
>RJWJ010025193.1:0-24140 GCA_004363605.1 Indri indri
TCTGCACTCTTTTATAATAAGAACTCTTAACAAAATAGGCCTAAATGGAAAATACCTGAAAATTATGAAAGCCATTTATGACAAACCCACAGCCAACATCATACTGAACAGGGAAAAATAGAAAGCATTGCCACTTAAAACTGGAACCAGACAAGGTTGCTCAGTGTTGCCACTTCTATTCGACATATTGCTGGAAGTGCTAGCCAGAGCAAGCAGGCAACAGAAGGAAATCAAGGGTATCCAAATGGGGAAAGAAGAGGTCAAACTATTGCTGTTTGCTGATGATTTGCTCTTATATATAGAAAACCCCAAGGATTCTTCCAATAGACTCTTGGAATTGCTAAATAAATTCAGCAAAGTCCCAGGTTACAAAATCAATGTACACAAATCCGTAGCATTCCTATACACCAGCAACAGTTAAGCTGATAATCAAATCAAAGACTCAACACCTGTCACAATAGCAACAAACAAAATAAAATACCTAGGAATACATTTAACCAAGGAGGTGAAACACATCTACAGGGAGAACTATGAAAAGCTGAGGAAGGAAATAGCAGAGGATGTAAGCAAATAGAAAAATATATTATGTTTATGGATTGGCAGAATCAACATTGTTAAAGTTTCTATACTACCCAAGGTGATTTACAGATTCAATGCAATCCCCATTAAAATACCAACATTATTTTTCACGGATCTAGAAAAAAATATGCTTTGTATGGAACTAGTAAAGATCCTGAATAGCCAAGGCAACCTTAAGCAAAAAGAACAAATTAGAGTCATCAGTTTACTAGACTTCAAGCTATACTGTAAGGCTATAATAACGAAAATGGCATGGTACTGGCACAAGAACTGAGACAGACCAATGGATCAGAAGAGAGAACCCAGACATAAAAGCATCCTTATTTTGCCATCCGATCTTTGACAAAGCAGCCAAAAACATACACTGGGGAAAAGAATCCCTGTTCAACAAATGGTGCTGGGAAAATTGCACAGCTACATGTATAAGATTGAAACAGGATCTGTACTTCTCACTACTCAGAAAAATTAATTCACAATGGATAACAGACTTAAACCTAAGGCATGAAACCATAAGAATTTTAGAAGAAAATGTTGGCAAACCTATTCTAGATATTGGCTTAGGCAAAGAATTTATGAAGAAGATCCCAAAGACAATCGCAGTACAACAAAAATAAAGAAGTGGGATCTGATTAAATTTAAAAGGTTCTGCAAGTCCAAGCAAACAATCAGTAGAGCAAATAGACAACCTACAGAATGGGAGAAAATATTTGCATTATGTATCTGATAAAGGGCTAATAACAATATTCTACAAAGAACTCAAGCAAATCAGCAAGAAAAAAAACCAAACAACCCCATTAAAAAGTGGGTAAAAGAGATGAACAGAAGCTTTTCCAAAGAAGATAGACTAATGGCCAGTAAACCTATGAAAAAATGGTCAACATCTCTAATCATCGGGGAAATGCAAATTAAAACCACAATGAGATATCACCTAACTACAGTGAGAATTGCTTTTATCAAAGAGTTTTAACTCAACAGATGTTGGCATGGATGTGGAGAGAAAGGAACACTTGCGCACTGTTGGTGGGACTGCAAAGTAGTACAACCTGTATGGAAAGTAGTATAGAGATACCTTAAAGAACTGGAAGTAGCCCCACCATTTGATCCAGCAATCCCATTACTGAGTATTGACCCAAAAGAAAAAAGAAAGTCATTTTATCAAAAAGACACTTGCACTCGAATGTTTATTGAAGCACAATTCACAATCTCAAAGATGTGGAGTCGACACATGTGCCATCAATACAGGAGTGCATTAATGAAATGTGGTATATGTATAGCATGGAGTACCATTCAGCTATAAAAAGTGGTGAACTAATACCTTTTGTAACAACCTGGATGGAACTAGAGACCATCCTTCTATGTGATGTATCACAAGAATGGAAAAACCAACACAACATGTAGGCACTAGTAAATTGGAACTAATTGATCCACACTTATGTGCACATGTGGTAGTAAAATTCAATGGAAATTCAATTGCAGGGAGAGGGGATGGGGAAATTCACACCTAATGGGTACAATGCACACTATCTGGGTCATGGACACACATATAAGTTTGATTCAAACTATACTAAAGCAGTTCATGTAACCAAAACATTTGAACTCCTATAATGTTCTGAAATAAATTAAAAAAAAGAAAGGAGGAAATTAATGCAGACCAAGGAACAGCCTCACACTGTGGCTTAGAGGGGGAAGAGAGGAAATGCTGAGATAGAAGAATGGCTGTGGGGAGAAGCAGGGGGTGTTGCTGGTGATGGAGCCAGAGAGGAAGGCCGGGAAAGGTAACAAAGAGCTTTGTATGCCACATTGAGGAGTTTTGACCTTTTTCTAAAGGAAATGGGAGGTTACTGAAGGGTATTAACTAGGGAAATAACAATCGGATCTATAGTATAGAAAGGTCACTCCAGACTAGTGGTGGGGTGAAAGCAGGTAGAACGCTGTCCATGTGAAAGAGGAGGTTGCCCTGAACCAGTGTAGTGAATGGGAGTGGGGGAAAGTTCTAGAGACACTTGGATGGTTGAAACAGCAGTGCTTTGATTGGCAATTGATTGGCTATGTGGGTGAGGGTGAGAGGAGAGAAGGATTATGTTTGGGCCTCTGGATAGATAGCAATGCCAGCTCTTAAAATGAAGAACTCAGTCAGTGAGGCGATCTGGATGGTTAAGAATCCAGGGCTGGGAAAACTTTTTCTGTAAAGGATCAGATAGCAAATATTTTCAGCTTTGTGGGCCAAATAGTCTCTGTTGCAACTACTCAGCTCTGCCATGGTAGTGTGAAAGCAGCTGTAGACAATATATAAAGAAATGGGCATAACTGTGTCCAAATAAAACTTTGTTTACAAAAAAATGATGGACTAATTTTGGCCTGAGAGCCATGTTTGCCTACCCCTGGTAAAGAAGTGAGTTTCCTACTGTACACCTGCATTTAAATAGCTAGAAGACATCCAGGTGGAGATGTTGAGTAGGGGGTGGGAGGAATTCCTTTTGCTTCTGTCTTGACTTCATCTCCCACCCTGTTCAAAAAAAGTAGCTATAAAAGTTCAGAACCAATCTTCACCGTGAAGTGGTCATCTTCCTGTGGGATAGCTATTTGAAGTATGGGAGGGGGAAGAAGAGAAATGTTGACTCTTAAGGAAATCCAGTACCTTATTTTTTTTTTATTTTGACTTCTTTTGCTGCCCCTCTGTTTTTCCTTCTAGTCCCATACTAGAAGTTTTCATCATGTACATCATTTAGGGATTGTGCTAATAGTATTTCCAGTTGTTGATAAGCCAGCACTGTCTTCTGATATATATTGTGTCCATTGTCTGCTGAACACTGAGACAGTCCCTGGGGATATGGAGATGAGCGAGGTGGCACCTGAAGATGCCCACACACTAGCAAGGGGAAAACTACATTAAAATTTATCCTGTGATGTCATGTGAAGAAAGTAACAGTGGAGGTCTGGTCAGAATCCTATGGAAACACATAAGAGGCATGTAGTTATTCCTGCAGAAGTGGAGTGGGTGCGTGGAAGGTTTCTTGAACTATATGCCTTGCAAGATTGGGTGGGAATCCAACCAAATTGTAATGATGGCAGTGGGAGGACAGTGGGGTGGTGACATTCACACAAAAGAAACAGCGTGGATAAAGGCATGGAAATGTGAAGATGCATGGTATGTTCAGGGCAGAGTTAAAGCTGGGTCTGCTGGAACCCTGGCACAACTGGAAAGGCCTAGAACATTTGTTTGGTGGAAAGATTTCTGGTATTGGATTTCCACTTTTCCTGTCAAGAGTTAGAAACACGGAGGGCATTTGGCTGATAGTGTAAGGGCTTTGTTAGTGGAGTTAGGGGGGTGTAGGGTTCAGTGGGGTGCTTAGTTGATCCAGGGGCTTGATGTCATGAAGCCTACCCACATACATTTGGGGGGGCTGAATCATGGCATCATGGCCCACATTTCTGGTTTATCCATTGGAAGTATGATAATATGAAGGGACACTCAGGACTTTAAGTGGGATCTCAGATCTCTTCAACTTTCCGTGGAATCCAGTAATTCAAATAGTGCAGCTTCTGAGAACTGTTGCCAACAATGGCAGAAAATAGCTTATTTTATTGTAAACACAAACAAATCAATGACTTCCATGCTACGATTATTGTTAAAAGATTTCTAACAATTTTTTTGTGTGTAGGAAGAGCTGTAATATGTAAAAAGGAATTCATTACGTCTGCTCAAATCCATGTCATTGTCCTGTAGTCTTAATTTTTGCTATGAACACTGAAGAAAAACATTTAGCAAATAGAAGTCAACTGTGCTATGCAGCAAAATTCCTAATCATTCTTCACATCTTTTCCCAAACTCAGAGGCACTGAGAGAAATAGAACATGCCTCAAGATGGAGCCCTTGAACCACAAAGTTTTGAAGCAAAGTCAGTGATTTTGTAAATTTGCCAGGTACAAGCAAAGTTGGAGCCACTGGTCAAGGCTAGTGGCAATTCTTGTGCGGAAAAGCAGAAATTGGGGACAAGCAGTATCTCCCACCCCCAAAGTTTTCATAGAGACCAGGCATCAGCTTCCAAGATTAAAGAGTTAAATCAACAGGATAAATAATTTTATTTATATAAATAAATTTGTTTCTCTAACAAAGTATACTTTTGCCTCTTCTTAAGCCCAACTCAAATTGTATAAACACTACTTGGAAATTTAATAATCTTCTTTGAGTCCTAGTAAGCTCTCATTGGTATATAAGCACTTTCCTTAGACATGAGGGACTGACACACAAAGAATGTATGAAGTAGGAGGCTACTGCAATACCCAAATGAATGGGATGCTCCTCTCAGTAAGGTAGTTTTCTCTAGAAAGGAAGGCAGCCCAGTACAGGAAGAAGAGCTAGGGCCTCAGCATCTTCCACCTCTAGGACAGAATCCTGTTTCTGCCCTTCTTAGCTATGTACACTTAGTCTGGCTTTTTAACCTAATAATAACTATTCCAGGCTCTTGAGGATTGGAGATAATGTATTAAAGTGCCTGGTGCGTGTGTCTACTAATAAAGTACCTACTAATGGTTACCATTGGAGCAGTCATCTGTGCCTGTTTTGGCAGTGCATGGAACACATTTATGTAGGTGCCATTCACACTGTAGACATATGATGTTTATGAATGCAGATGAGCCTCAGAGAAAGAGGGAAATGTCCCCTCCTACATCAACCTATACTGGCCCATGCAGCTATGTGTTTATGAGGCAAGCACATGGGCAGACATGAACTATTGCACATGTTTGCCAGGCTGTTGCCTGCCATGACTGTACCTACTCTCCCCCTTGCCACCCCACCACCCTACAGCCCCAAATAGGAACCTGATATAGTCACCCCTCATACTTGGGTGGGGAAGGTGCAGTGAACATGCCGGTATTACCAGGGGTCTGCACCACCCAGGTAAGCAGATAAGTTGGGGTTCCTGGATAACAGCTCAGGCTGTGTGGTGTCTTTGCCTGATTCCTCACAGGCTTCTTGTACTCTAGCCAATGGCTTACAAAGGATCCATGGAACTGCATTCAGGCAATTTTCAGCCGGATGGTAGTGCCCCTCCCAGCATTCCCCCACCCTCACTGTTCACCCTCTTGTGTAGCTATGGGCCACATAGAAGGTGGTGTGTCACAACTGTGTAAGCTTTTTCAGCTTGGCTATTACTAAGTGATATCAGGGTTTATCATATTATTTGCAGCACAGACTTTTGTTTATTCAGGTGCACAATTTCTCTGGGTGGTACTGGAGTCAAAGAATTCTGAAAGATGGAAAGTCACAGAGGTGGGGGTGCTAGGTGCCCATGTGGTCCAAGCCAGGTCCTGCAAATGTCTGTTTCACTTCAAATCCTTAGAAAAAAGAACAATATAGTCCAGAGAAGTGACCTTCATGGATCTAGTCTGCAGACAATGAATCAATTCCCTCTGAAGTTGGAGCTGTGAATTTAGATCTTGCACAGGTTTAAGTCCAAGTTCATGGCTCTTTCCTCCTTGAAATTGCTATAACATAGAAGTCATGGAGTCTCTTTAGGTCTAGTCTAGTGGTCTTGACCTTTTTGAGGGTTAGGGTCTCCTCCTTTGAGAGTCTGCTGAAACTTTTGGACCCTCTTCACAGAAAGATGCATGTGAACTTAAAGTTTCACTTATAATGTTAAGGAGTTCACAGACCTCCTGAAGCCCACTTATGATCTCTCCAGGAGCCCTGTGGCTGAAAGTTGCAAAACTGTAAATCCAAACTTCCAAGGAGGACTTGTATGCTTTGTCAGGCACTTCAATGCCAGAGCTAAAGACTCTGGTGACAATTCTCTAGATTGAGGAGCTACTGGTCAGGTTTTGCCTGCTCTATGAGTTTCCGGAAGTGAAGACAGGAGCCTTCGCCTTTCATAGTCTGTCCTTTCCTGGATATTTGGAAAGCTGGCTGTTTTAACTGCATAAACTTCCAGCTGGGGCCTGGGCAGTGAGCAGAGTGAAATGTTCATCAGGATAGATGTAGCTTTCTATGGCTTCCTGCTTTAGTCAACTTCAGCTTAATGTATATTTGGGGGGGATAGTGGAATAAGGAGGTCACTTTCTTTGTCCAACTTTCTCAAGGTGGCTTTTTCCACATGACAAATAAATGTATGAGGGGAGAATCCCCTCATACATTATTAATTATTCACCTTGAAAAATAATTTATTGGAGAGTCTGAACTCTGGGTACATTTTATTTAATCAGCATGGCCCCATGAATTATCTTGTGATTTTATTTTAGTCATGGTGCTTATGCTTTGCTTGTATCTTTGTTGGAAATTTAGTGCTTTCAATTAATTAGTTTCCTTCTTCTCTCAGCCCATTAGGTCTTCCAAGTTCATAAGGAGACTCAGATTTCCAAAAGCAATTACTCCTATTTCTGTTCTGTTAGGCATTATTTGGACTGGCTCTCCTTCAATGAATTTAGTGAACAGATATTATAAGCAATTTATATGTGAAATCCTGCTCCAAGGGAGTGGGAGCTAAAGCAAACAACAGAAGACCCTTGCTGTACCCAACGGGTGTGTGTGATGCATGCGATATGTGTATGTCCTATGTATCACGTGTGTCGTGTGTGTATGTACGGGGGTGGGGAGTTATTGGGAAGAGAGGAAAGCAGCTGGTAGGAGAGACATGGGCAGGTGGCAATTCACTGAGTTGAGAGACTAGTCACTGTGCTGGTAGATAGAGATCTGATGTGCCCACTCCAAAAGGGTTGGGCGAAAACAAAAAAAAGTGCTGGGAAAGCTCAGTTTTACAGCTGGAGATGCCCAGGATTTTAGGTTGACGGTTGCATCAGTAACTCTTGACTCACCTGTTGGTGGCAGAAATTCCCATTGCTCTCTAGCTGGGAATACAGCAGGACTGGGTGAAGGTCTCCTCAGTTCACAATGAGCAGTGCTGAGGAAGGCAGAAGGTAGCAGTGTCTAATGCCATTAAGAGACTTGGGGAACAGTGAGGGAAGAGAAGCAGGTGTGAGGGAAAATTTTAAGTTGCATAGAGCGCATTTTCTTAAAATTTACAAGTGATGGATTATTCATGCTTCACCAAGAAGAATGCGATATCCTGGAATTTTTCTCAATTGTCCTCCATTATTGTCATCAACACAATTATGGTTTTCTCCTTGTAACTGTCTACCAATGTGGCATATTGTCTAAGTGAATCAGGTATGTTTAATTGTGATTGCAAATGCCAGTGTCGTGAATTCTTCTGAGTGTAAAAGGCAGCGTGGAGAAACACTTGCTCAGCTAACAGTGGAACTTTGGGGCCTGAGACCTTTGAAGAAAGTTATTTACAGAAGACTTCAGAATAAACTATTATTGAGGATTTGGTTGACCTTCATAAACACCTCCCACAATAGAATTATTTTTTCATGGAAGTATATACCTCTTTTTTTCTCTTTTAGACTTGCCACTTTTCTGAATTTTCAGTTTGGAAGAATGGTGACAGGGTTGGGTGGAATCCCATATCTACATCTGGGTAAGTAACCTGTATGTGTGTTGAAGGGGATGTCTTGAATTTTATTTGCATAAAAAACTTCATGTGGCAGATACTTTCCCAACCTTCTGCCCACTTAGGGGTCACTCCTGTAAAACAAAGATGCTATTAGGCCTGTGGTGAGGTATGTAAGAACAGTACCTGTGCAAATACATGTACAATATTAAATATTCTCAAGAAAAATGGACATGTTTCTCAGACTACTTTTACATGATATCTGTCTGGGAGGTTGTTGGTTCTGATGGAATACTACTCTTAAGAAATTGTCCCGGTGATAGGTGCCTGTCTTTGAGGCAGGGACAAGAATAGGGATGGACTTTCTCATTATAATAACAAAAGAAAGCTGCAACATAGCAGGTCCTAAGTATAGGAAGCATTTGAAGAAGAAATGCTTTTATTTGAACAGAAGAAGTGGGAACCAAAGACAATGGACAAGGAAGGAGAAATGGGAAAGCAGGATTCAAAATCACTTATATCTGGCTAAAGTGATCAGACATCCTAGTGTGAATCTCTTTTCCAGGACCATACTCTCTCTAGCAGCATATGGTCAGATTGCGATGAAGGATTCTGGTGGAAATTCTCACCAGAGGCTCTGAGCCTTCTTGTCTCTTCTCTTCCTTAACTTCTACCATATTTTTTCATATAAATGTGTTCGGAGTGGGAAGCATACCAAAGGACCAAGTGTCTCCATTTCTCCTGAATATCAAGAAAACTCAAGTTTATTAGAAACAACAATAGCAAGCCCGCCCCCCAAATCAGTTTCTCTCTACTGTTTGTCCCAGGAAACAGGAAACCCTACCCGGGGCTCCAGATGACAGCTATCAGCAAGTCACCTCACTAGTCACTCTTAGGGTTGGTACTGACCTTCAGGAATTTTCTCTCATGAGCAATGTGTCCCACTTTTACCCTGCACCCCAGCCCCGGCCAAGCAGTGTGTAGATATTGGCAGCAGTAGTTTCAGTCAAGATACAAAAGAATTCTGTAATAAGGACCCCTTGTATTACTCTTTTATAACCACCCTCACCTCCCTTCCTCCTGCATCTGCACCCTCCCCCAAACCTTGGCAATCACTAATCGGTTCTACATCTCTATAATTTTGTCATTTCAAAAATGTTGTATACATGGAATCATGCAGGATATAACCTTTTGGAATTGCTTTATTTGTTTATTTGTGTATTTATTTATTTTAACTCAGCATGATTCCCTTGAGAGTCAGTTAACTTGTTGTATGTATTAGTAGTTTGTTCCTTTTTATACCATTCCATGGTATGGATGTACCACACTTGGTTTATCCATTCATCAGTTGATTGAAATTTGGGTTGTTTCCAGTTTGGGGCTGTTATGAATAAAGATTCTATGGCTGTTTTAGTACAAGTCTTTGTGTGGACATAAATTTTTTTTCCTATGGTATAAATGCCCAAGAATGTAGTATCTAGGTTGCATAGTAAGCACATATTTAGTTTTTATAAGAAACTACCATACTCTTTCCCAGAGTGGTTGTACCATTTTACATTCCCACCAGTAATGTGCGAGTGCCCCAGTTTCTCTGCATCATTGCCAGCATTTGATGTTATCACTATTTTTTTATTTTAGACATTCTGATAAGTGTATAGTGATATGATACACAATCCCGCTCCCAGTACCATTGTTTTGTGGTTGCTCAGGGAGACCAGGATCAACCTCCCACTCAAAATTGGTTCAGATGTTGAGACTGATCACACACACACACAGACACACATATTAAGAGAGTATGGAAAGTTTTATTAATATTATTCATATAATAGAATTTTGGGGAGAGAGCAGGGCAGACACTCATGCTAGTCTGAAATGGCATAAGAGAGGGAAGGGGGAAGTAACTGGATTTTTATAATGGTTAGGGGGTGGGGCTGAAGTGAGGATTCCCATGTATGAGCAGGAGTTTTTGTGGTTTGACCTTCCTGGGTGGTGCCAAGGGAGGCAGTGCCCCAGCTATCTTATCAGCTTGCTTGGATATATAGAAGAAAAGGGGAAGGGAAAGAGATGAGGCCTAAAAGCTGTTAGTGGTCAAACATCAAAAATGGATTCAGACACTATTACAAATTGCTTTTACACCTTTTTCAAAGATCAGTTAGGCATATTTGTGTAGGTCTGTTCTTGAGTTCTCTATTTTGTTTCATTGAGTCATGTGTCTATTCCTTTGCCAATACTACACTATCTTTACTACTATAGCAATATTGTAAGTCTTAGCACGAGATACAGTGGTTCTACCCACTTTATTCTTCCCTTTTAAGATTAACTATTCTAGATTCTGTGTCATTTCATATAGATTTTAGAATACACTTCTTTATGTCTACAGAAATCCCTGCTGGGACTTTGATAAATATTGCATTACTCTATAGATCAATTTAGGGAGAATTCACATTTTTATTATGTTGAGTCTTCCAATCCATGAACACAGTATGAGACTCCTTTTATTTAGTCCTTCTTTGATTTCTTTCATCAGCATTTTATAATTTTCAGGACACAAATGCTGTGAATGTGAAGTAAATTAGAAATATTCTACCCCAAAATATATTTGCTTGACATATTTTGAGATGGCAGCCATAGGTCTCACAGATGGAAGTAATGCTGCAAAACTGTCTTTTGTGAGGGGAAATTTGCATCTGTAGAGAATCTCCATTAATTCAGCCAGGTCTATCCTTATTGAGCTAGGAAAGATTAACTGAGAGTCTGATACCTTTAAAGGTCTGAAAAGAAACATTTACCATCTATTCTCTCTGAGGGCTGCCACCTGTGAGGCTTTATCTACATAAAAAGACCACCTTTGGATGGACATATTTGAAACTCGGACTTGGGGGGGGCAAGGGCAACATACGTAACCTAAACATCTGTACCCCTATAATATGCTGAAATAAAAAAAAAAGACCACCTTTGCTAGCCAAGTCTCCTTTCTCCCTCCTGTAACCTGTCTTGCCCCTAAAACCTGTTTGGCTACAATCCAAGCCCCCATTTTTTAAAAACCACTGTACCTCATTGAGGAATTGAGTTTTCCTCCTGAAGGTTCCTGTGTATACATGTTAAAATAAATGTATATGTCTTTTTCTTCTATTAATCAATCTGTCTCAGGTTAGTGAATTTTTTCACCAACCTTTATGGGGCCAAAGGCCCTGCTTCCACACATCCTTTGTTAGATTTATATCTATGTATTTCATCCCCTTTGGAGTAATTGTAAATAGTATTGAATTTTTAATTCAGTTTCAACATGTTTGTTAGTAGTATATAGAATTTTTTTATTTTAATTTTTTTTTTTAAAGTTCAGAATATTTTGAGGGTACAAATGTTTAGGGCACAAATGAATATTGCCTTTGCCCCACCCGAGTCAGAGCTTCAAGTATGTCCATCCCTCAGACAGTGCGCACCGCACCCATTAGGGTTGTATATACCCATCCCCTCCTCCTGTTACGACAAGTGTTACAGCCGGTGCTTCCGAGGACAAACCAAACAGCACACGGAGAGTCAGAGAATCAAGGTTTATTCACCGGTGGGCTCAGAGGGGTCTCACCACCAAATTCTGAGCCCCGTCTACTGGGTTTTTCCCACTTCTGTTAGGTTGGGGTGGTCCGAGGGGTGGGGTCTCAGGTGGCTGATGCGATTGCAGAAGCCAGTTAATAGGTTAGTATTAGGTTGATGAGGGTCTTCCTTATCACTCCCCTTTCCCATCTGCCTGACACCCAATGAATGTTATTATTATATGTGTACTTAAGTGTTAGTATATAGAATTGAGATTAATTTTTGTGTGTTGATTTTGTTCCTGAGGCTTTGATAAATTCGCTTATTTCTAAGAATTTTTATTTTGTTAATTATTTGAAATTTTCTACATAGACAGCATGTCATCTGAAAGTGGAGATGGTTTTATTTTTTCCTTTCCAATCTGTATGCATTTCATTCCTTTTTCTTGCCTTAAGAGACTGACTGGAACTAGTACAATGGTGAATATGAGTGGTAAGGAGAGTGGACATCCTTGGCTGTTACTAAACTATACAAAGTGAAACATTCAAAAAGACTATAAATAAATCAAGATAAAAACATAAAAAATGTTCAAGTAACCCATTTGAAGGTTAAAAAAGAGAAAGAGAAGAATGAGAAATATAAACAATAAGAAACAAAAAAGAAATAATAAAATGGCAGTATATAGCCCTACCATATCAATAATTACATTAAATGAAAATAGTCTAAATACACCAATTAAAAAACAGAGACTGGAAGGGTGGATTAAAAAAGCTATGATCCAACTATATTCTGTCTACAGGAAACTCACTTCAAATACTATGACATAGGTAGGTTGAAAGTAGAAGGATGAAAGATGATGTACCATGCAAATATTAAAAACAATGACAACAACAACAAAAGCAAGAGCGGGTATATTAATATCAGGTAAAGTAGATTTCTTTTTTAGAATTTTTATATATTTAGGGGGTACAAGTGCAGCTTTGTTACATGGATATATTGCATAGTGCTGAAATCTGGGCTCTGAATGTACCCATTACCCAAATAGTGTACATTGTACCCAATAGGCAATTTTTCATCTCTTACCCCTCCCACCCCTCCCACCTTTTGGATTCAAGAGAAAGAAATAAAAGGCATCCAAATTAGAAAAGAGGAAGTCAAATTACCTCTGTTTGCTGATGATATGATCTCATATGTAGAAAACCCTAAAGACTCCTCCAAAAGACTCCTAGATTTGATAAATGACTTCAGTGAAGTTTCAAAATCAACATACAAAAATCAGTAGCATTTCTTTCTTTCTTTCTTTCTTTCTTTCTTTCTTTCTTTCTTTCTTTCTTTCTTTTTTTTTCGAAATGGAGTCTCGCTTTGTCACCTGGGCTAGAGTGCTGTGGCATCTGCCTAGCTCACAGCAACCTCAAACTCCTGGGCTCAAGCAATCCTACTACCTCAGCCTCCTGAGTAGCTGGGACTACAGGCATGAGCCACCATACCTGGCTAATTTTTCTATTTTTAGTAGAGACGGGATCTCGCTCTTGCTCAGGCTGGTCTCGAACTCCTGACCTTAAGCAATCCTCCTGCCTCAGCCTCCCAAAGGGCTAGGATTACAGGTGTGAGCTACTGTGCCCGGCCAGTAGCATTTCTATATACCAATAACTATCAAGCAGAGAACCAAATCAAGAATTCAATCCCATTTACAGTAGCTACAAAATAATTTGTAGCTATTATTAAATAATACAAATTAAATTATTGCAAATTAAATAATATTTACAAATTAAATAATTATTACAATTAAAAATAATTAAATACCTAGGAATACATTTAACTAAGGTGTCGAAAGATCTCTACAAGGAGAACTACAAGATACTGATGAAAGAAATCATAGATGACACAAACAAATAGAAAAACATCCCATGCTCATGGATCAGAAGAATCAATATCATTAAAATGATCATACTGCCCAAGGCAATCTACAGATTCAATAAGTAGATTGCAAAGCATAGAATTGTCTCATGTAGTAGTGTTTGAGATGTATGGGCAGTATATAGAGTTTTCACATGGTTACATGTGAAACATGAAAACTCTATCCAGATGCTAGGTAACAAACATCTCTGTTCAAGGACAGCCTGTAAGGAGCTTGCTTGTAAATAAAGTTCTCTTGGACTTCGTTAGCTAGAGATTGCTAATTTCTGGTCTCAGGTGGTATATTTGATGCTGTTGCATCTGTTGGTCAGTCACTTCTGCTGTGGCATATGCCACAGTTAGCAAGATGCATAAAGCTGCCAACAGTTCAGAGTCAGTAAGAAATGTGAGAAACTATGGATTAGCTGTAAGTGAAAAGCACATGGCAAATGGAGGCTGGACAGTCCTTCTGTAGAGCACAGAGAAAACCATTTAAACACTCTTGCTGCAGTAGTTTTGTTATTTATGTTAAGGTGTAAATCTACAGCTATGTACTTGTTTTTCTGTTTGGCAATGCTGTTTTATTTTGCAAATATACCCTCTTTACAGCAATGAATTTTCAATGATAATGAAAAAAAGAATACATGTTCTATGAATAATTGAGTACTAAATTTCTATTTCTCAAAAAAAAAGACGGTGACTGTATAAACTGATCAAAATGTTTGTCAACACTTACCATCCAACTGGAAAGCTGTAGTGATATCACTACCCAAATCTGCTTAAAAACAGCAGCATCTATTTCAAAAGTTAGCTGCAGAAGGTGAATTTACATATCATTTTGTGCAGCATTGCTTTTCAGTTAGATAGAGTAATGATTCCTCTAAAGTAATTTCATTCATTTTCAACTTTATGTTTTCCCATGCAAGTACAAAGAATGAAGTGATAGGTGTCAATGGGTCAGCTCCATTATCAGAAAAAGATTTTTGCAAACAGTTAAACGATGCCTGTTTTATATCAGTGACATCAGATGCTTCAAATGGAAAATTGGTTAATTTCAATAATGGCCTAATTTTTCCATCCAATTTATGGAAATTATAGCTTTTGGGAGTTCATCTTGTTAAAGGTGAAACATCTGATTTTAATGATAATACTTATTTGTAAATTCAGCGTAAAAATCCAGTATTGAAGATGAAATATTTTGTGATGTAACACAAATACAAATTTAGGTGGAATATAATTATCTCAGTAAAAGCAATGTTCTTACTAAATTAAGAAACCCATGGAACAGAAATGCACTTGGAATTGGTTGTAGAGCATATATAATTCATCATTATATCTACACTGTGATAATCTACAAATTGAAATAGAAGCAATAGTTGTCAACATTTGCAAATGTATTTACATATGCACATTTAGAATAATTGAATTGCAAAGTTTTGTGACAAATCTGATGTGGAGCATAGGCAAGAAAATTTTAGCATGGCAGTACATGATCCTCTTTTTGTTTCCAGTCGTGACTCAGATTTTAAAAATGTTTGAGCCCTTAAAAAAGTACTTTGTTAATTAACTCAAGTGTCCTAGAGAGTATTGAATATTATTATAAACAAGTCATTTAAATTTAGGTTGCATTTTGTTTAAAGTCATTTGGAAATCTTTCATCAAAGTACTCAAGAAATGGAGTACCAAAAAAGTTCAGCTTCTGAAGCTCTTAACAAATTGTAATTATGGAAACAAAACTTGTATATAGGAAGACATTGAAATTTGTCAGCTAACAGATTATATGATGAGAGCCCAAATTGCGTACAAGTTTTAATTTTGACATTTTATAACTGCACTTTGTAATATCTTAATTTGATTCATCTCTAATTTTAACTCAATAAATTTATAATCCATACTGGAATAGAATAAACTTGAGAAAGCCTTGATTTTGTAGCATTTAAATTTGGTGAACCATTCAAAAAAATCATACACACAGAAAACATTTTTTAGAGATGGGGGTCCCACTATGTTGCCCGGGCTGGAGTGCAGTGGCTGTTCACAGGCACGATCGTAGTGCACTACAGCCTCAAACTCCTAGGCTCAAGTGATCCTCCCACTTCAGCCTACCTAGTAGCTAGGACTACAAGTATGTGTCACCACGCCTGGCTAATGAGTTTTATCATGTAAAAATATTTTTCGAAGAACTTTAATTGGAAGCAAAAAGACAGTACCCTTCAAAATATTTATGCTGAGATATTTATATATTTTTCAGTAAAATAATTAGAATTGAGAATATTCTCTAATTAGCAGAACTTGCTCTAAACTTACTAGATACCTTCGTGTCTATAAAAAGAATATTTTCTCAATTAAAAACATAGTCTTTAGAAAAGAACTAATTAAAGTAATCAAAACTTTCAAATTTATTAACTGCAACTTTGAAGAATATTGCAGGTGATTCTAATAAACTGAATAAACACATTTGTAGAAAAAATGTCAATGACATGGCATTAGAAATAGACACAGCTAACAAACTGATTTAAGTGCATGAATTATGTACCAAGAATGTTCTGCTTATGTATTTTTAAATTTTGGAAAATAATTTTAAAGGGTTTTTTTACATGAAAATGTTATTTTTAAAAGAATTTCATATTTGAAAATAGTTTGAATATAAAATTTTTAAATTTTATCAGTGAATTTAGTCCAACTTTCTGGTCAATAAATATCATGACCAGAAAGCATGTAATTTTAATTTTTTCACTTCAAAATGTTTTAATTTGAAATATAATCACCCTATATAACAAGGTAACACAAACCTCATAAAAAATATGTATGACCTAAGAGACTGTGATATCTTCTAATCAGGTTTCCTTCTATGTGTACTTTAGTATGCATGATACCAATAATTCATGCAAAGGGCTTTATATGACCTCATGACCCA
Organism: Indri indri; assembly: GCA_004363605.1. Lineage (NCBI taxonomy): Eukaryota > Metazoa > Chordata > Mammalia > Primates > Indriidae > Indri > Indri indri. Next base: position 16,378 of record RJWJ010025193.1, read on the forward strand.
GAGCACCATTGACCAATAAATAATCTTGTCCTGGGTTTGCTATTTGTTCAGAATCCACTTTGTCTTCCATTCCTTCTCACATACTTGCTTTCTATTTTCCTGTCCTCCTTTGACTATGAAGTTCTACCTGTTTTCTCTTCTTGATTGTATTTTGTTAGGGAAATAATTTGCAGCCATTCATACCAGCGTTTGTTGAGTGAGGTGATTCTAGCATCATGCATAACGAATTGGGTCAAGTCCTAACATACCATTAACTGGGTAAATCTTAGTAAATCATTTAATATCTTTGAATCCCAGTGTTCTTACTTGTGAAACATGGATAACAATGCCTACCTTGTGGGATTGTTGTGGGTTATTAAAAAATAATATTAATATTTGTAAGTATTTTAAAAGATTATATTTTAAGAGTAACTGGAGAAAATCAAAAAACTAATCAGATGTGTGCCCACTTTAAATTCAAGTTGACTAAGCTCATCTGGGCTTTGGGGATGGCTGGCCAACTGACTTCATTTCTGTGATCAGCTTGTCCTACAACTCCTTTCAATAACTTTTCATGCATTTTCAACTCTCTTCTCAGGCCTCTACTGTTCTTGTTCACATCCTTTACTCTTAAGAGATGGTGGTTTGTACTTTGCAGAGAAAACAAGACATCTTATCATAAATAATCCCATTGACTTCCTGCCATCATATTTATAAGTCCACTGGCAACACACTGAATGTTTCCTCTTCTCTCTTATTACTGTGGAGGGGAGTTTATTTCCAATTAAAGCAAAATCTCTCCACTTTGTTCTGCATCTGCTCCTTTCTCACTTTCTCAGAAACCTGTTTTGTTTATAAGATACCGCTCTCCATGCTGGATATATTCTTTTTGCTATATTTTAAGGCCACTCTAAAGCCATCTCCACTGTGCCACAAACCTAGGGAGGCTGATTTTAATACACTATTTCAATGACATTCCTGGCCCTCTACATTTGAGTTGGGTTTGACAAATGGGAGGACCTACCAGGAGATTAAAGAAAGACCTTATGAACCTCTGTGAGTTGACTGCCTTTCTCAACTGAAGTTGACAACATCTATTAGGTAGCCCTTTCCTATAGCTATTCTCTCCAGGTAATGATAACTGTTCCCTCTTACCCTCTCAAGCCTAAGGGTAGTAGTGTTTCCTCTGATGTTGCTAAGCATGGGATACATCAATACCCTTTGTTGGTTTGTCTATACCCAGCTAACAAATTTGTAAATATTATTTATTAAACTCTTCTAATTTACCTAATTTGAGTGTGCCATATATTTCATGACAGTATCTTGAATGATATACAGTTGTCCCTTGGTATCCAAGAGGGATTGGTTCCAAGACCACCCATGAAACACTCTTACACTGCTGGTGGGACTGCAAATTAGTGCAACCTCTGTGGAAAACAATTTGGAAATACCTCAAAGAGCTACAAGTAGAACTACCATTTGATCGAGCAATCCCAGTAGTGGGCATTTACCAAAGGAAAAAAAAGATATTCTGTAAAAAAGACATCTGTACTCAAATGTTTATAGTAGCACAATTCACAATTTCAAAGATGGGGAAACAGTCCAAATGCCCATCAATACATGAGAGGATTTATAAAATGTGGTATATGTATACCATGGAATACTACTCGGCCACAAAAATGGTGAACTACCTATTGTATTATTGTGGATGGAGCTGGAGCCCATTCTTCTAAGTGAAGTTTCAGAAGAATGGAAAAACAAACACTACATGTACTCACCATTAAATTGGTACTAATTGATCAACACTAATGTGCACATATGGGAAATCACACTCATAAGGTGTCAGACAGGTGGGAGGGCAGAGGAAGGGAGAGGTAAATTCACACTTAATGTATATGGTGCACACTGTCTGGGGGATGGGCACGCAAAGGCCATTTATTCAACCAAAGTGTCTGTACCCCTGTAATACTGAGAAATAATACAAATAAAAATTAAAAAAATAAAAAAGTGGGCAGAAGAAATGAACAGAATCTTTTCAAAAGAAGATAGACAAATGGCCAGTTAACCTATGAAAAAATGCTCAACATCATTAATCATCAGGGAAATGCAAATTAAAACCACAATGTGATATCATGTAACCTCAGTTAGAATGGCTTTTATTAAAAAGTCCAAAGACAATAGATGCTGGCATGGATGCAGAGAGAAAGGAACACTTATACACAATTGGTGGGACTGCAAATTAGTACAACCTGTATGGAAAACAATGTGGAGATTCCTCACAGAATTAAAAGTAGGCTTACCATTTGATCCAGCAATCCCACTACTGGGTATTTACCCAAAAGAAAAGAAGTCATTTATTCAAAAAGACACCTGCATGCAATTGTTTACTACAGCACAATTCACAATTGCAAAGATGTGGAATCAACATAAGTGCCCATCAATTCATGAGTGGATTAACAAAATGTGGTATATATATACTGTGGAATACTACACAGCCATAAAAAGGACGAATTAATGCCTTTTGCAACAATTTGCATGGAACTGGAGATCATTATCCTAAGTGAATATCTAAAAAATGGAAAAACTAACACCACATGTACTTGCTATTAAATTGGAACTAATCAATGTGCACAGAGGGAAGTAAAACTCAGTGGAAATCAAGCAGAGGGTAGGGCGGAGGAGGGGATGGGCGAAAACCTACCTAATGGGAACAATGAACACTATCTGGGTGACAGGCACACTTATAACCCTGACTCAAGCATTACAAAAGCGATCCATGTAACCCAAAATGTTTGTATCTCTGTAATATTTTGAAATAAAAAAAGAACAAAGTTTAACCCAGCAATTCCACTCTTAGGTATGTATACCCCAAAGAACTGAAAACAGGAACTCAAAGAGATACTTGTATGCTAAAGCTTATTGCAGCAGTATTCACAATAGCTGAAAGGTGGAAACAACCTAAGTGTCCATCAACGGATGACTGGATAGACAAAATGTGATGTATACACGATGAAATATTATTCAGCCTTAAAAAGGAATAAAATTCTGATACACGCTTCAACATGGATGAACCTTGAAATATTATGCTAAGTGAAATAAGCTACACACAAACAGATAAATATTGTATGGTTCCAATTATATGAAATACCTAGGATAGGCAAATTTATAGAGACAGAAAGTAGCTTAGAGGTTACCAGTGGCTGAGGGGAAGAGGGATTGGGGAGCTGTTGTTCAATAGTTATGGGGTTTCTATTTGGGGTAATACAAAGTTTTGGGAATGGTGGTGATTTTTGCACAACCTTGCTAATATAACTAATGACACTAACTTGTACACTTAAAGGTTAAAATGGTATTTTTTATGTTATGCATATTTTATCACAATAGAACAATAATAACAACAAAATAAAAAATGGACAGTGATCCAGATTTGGCCCACAGGCTGTGGTTTCCCAACCCCTGGCCCAGATGACATTTCTACTTGGATATCTGGCAAGAATCTGAACACTGAATTTATGATTATCCCGTAAGTCTGCAGATTTCTAATCTTTCCTATCTCAGTAAATGATGCCACCAAGTTCCTGGTTGTTCATTTAAGAAACTTAGACATTATCCTTTACACCTTTTTCTTCTTTTGCCCTTATGCATAAGTCCTGTTGATTCTACCTCATATACATTTCTCGAATTCCTTCATTTCTCTCCATCTCAACTCCAGTGTGCTAGGCCAACTCACCACTATATCCTGCCTAGACTTCTGCAACTGCTTCTATGCTAGTCATCCTGTTTCTTCTCTTAACTATCCCTAATGCATCTGTGGTAGAAACTGCCAGTTGTCATTCAACATCCATTCTCCCCTTCTTCCAAAGTAACAGACTTTTTAGCTGGGCACACAGCCTCCCAGAATAAAGACTCTCTTTTCTACTCCCTCTTGCAGCTGGGTGTGACCATTAGACTAAGTTCTTGTCGATGGGACAAAAGTGGAAGTGACATATAGAATTTCCCAGTTGTGCCATTCCTGCTGATTGAGATATGGCTTTACTGCTGCACCATCTTGGACAATGCTGGTGGGGGCAACAATCTAGGGATGGCAGAACAAGAAGATAGGTAAAGCCAGGTTCGTAATGACTTTTTAGAACAATGTCAAATTCTACCCCAAACTTTCACTTGAGAGAGAAATATACTTCCGTTTCATTTAAGCCATTGTTATTTTGAGTCTGTGTTACTTTAGCCCAAACTATATTCTGACTAAAACACCGTCTTCAACATAATAGCTAGAGTGATCTTCTAAAAACACAAATCTGATAACGTGAATTCTTAATTTTACTTAAAATCCTTCAGTGGCTGCCCATCGAGTGGGTGAATACCAAAATCCTTAACATTGCCAGCAAGACTGTATGATCTAGCCCTGTGCACATTTCTATGGCTTCCTTTTGCATCCCAACGCTACAAGCATACTGGCTTGATCTTAATTAGGTCCTTCCTAATCAAGGGTTTTTGAATATCCTGTTCTCTTTGCCTAGAATGTACTTGCCCTATTTTTCTGCCTGGCTGACTCTTACTCATCTATCAAGTCTCAAATAAAATGTCATTTATTTAAGAAATTCTTCCTTGACCATTCCCCACCCTGAGCCATCCTTCCAGACTAGGTAAGGGCTTTCCCTGTTTTATCTATTTCAAATACCATTTTCTTGTTAATACTTGTCCCAATTGCAATTCAAATTGTCATCTAATAATTAATAGTAAATCAAATAATCCTGCACGAGGTTTTCAGCTTTTCGTGTCCGCCTTATTCACTGTTGTATCGCCAGAACGCTGCACAGTTCACAAATAGCTGTTGAATGGACAAAACCGATGAAGGACCCAGTGTAGGACCTGCTATTTGGTGAACACAAAGTAGATCATACTAATTATTACTGATGTGTGAGAAATACTTCTACCTTGAGTAGGGCTACCTCCTGAGACAAATGGCATCATGACAAGACTTGAGAAGAATGCAGATCCAAGGTTTCTGAAAACAAAAAAGATATGCTATTTGCCTCAGGTCAACAAGTTAAAACTGGATTGGTTTTGTCATTTGTCAAAGTCAGGAGGTGTTTTAGCTCAAAGCAAATTTTTGAGTCAGAAAAAGGTAGTGGATATCTTCCATAAACTATGTAAAGTACAATGAACAGCAGGAGGAAGAGAAATAAGATAGGTTTGAAATAAAATAGCACAAAAGATAAAAGAAATATATTCTTTGGGAGTCAGAGGAAGAAAATTTCTTTGATCTATTTAGTGTCTCTCTATTATGGTTGGCACTAGATAAGCTACTACATTCTTTTCTTAAATTAATGTCTAAATTTATATATATATATATACATGCATATATGTGTATTATACAAGTGCTTGTCTGAAAATGTGTCTACATATATTGTTGCTAAATAAATGATCACAGTAGAAATAAATTCATTAATAATGGAAAATTCATGTACAAACAGTTAAAAATACTTGATGAATATTCACATTACACCTGGTGCAGTGCTAATTGAGATATATGCACATAATGACTAAAGATAAACATTAAAGGAATCTCCTTCAAGGGAAGGAACAAGTTGTATCATGAACTGCACTTATATTTAAGTTTTTCCTCCTAGGGATTTTCTTTTTCTACAATCATTGCCTTCAACCATGCTGTATTGGATATCTTGCCCATTCCTTAAAACCTTGGGTGGATTCCAAAGCTTTCTTGTTACTTCTGATTCCTAAAACTCAGTTTAACCTAGTTAATGCTATGCATGCTGAAGTGTTTAGGGGAAAATTATACTGATGTCTGCATCTTACTTTGAAATGCATCCAGAAAGTAAAATGAACTGATAGATAATAGAGGGATGAATAGAAGGATATATATGAGATAAAGCAAACATTACAACATGTTGAGTGTAGAATCTAGGTGTTGAGTGTATGGGTGTTCATGGCACGATTATTTCAGCTTCTCTGTTCATTTAAAAATGTTTGTAATAAAAAGTGGGAAGAAATAAAATATCCCCTACCCCCTCAAGAAAAACATTCATTTTCAATTTAAAGCATCAACTTCAAACTCAATTTAAGTCATATCTCTTTCCTCCTCCTAGGGAGGTTGACCCAGAGATGTGTGTGTGACTGCATGGGCTACTAAGATGTGGGGAGCAACTGAGCCCACAGCTTTCCTCCCTGGTACATTTCAAAATAAGCCCAGTGTGTTCCTTTTCTCTTGCAGTCAAATTGTGGTTAAGTATCCAAATGTGGAGTTCAAAGTGAACTGAGATGGGCTCCAGAGTCCAGTGTTGGCTCAAAGTGAAATGGGGAAACAAGTGGAGCTGTAGACCTGACTATGCTAAGCCTTCTGAAAGACTGGGCCCCATAGTTAAAATGGAGAGACTTAGTGGTGAAGGGATTAAATACACCCACGTCCACACCTGTACTAAAAACATCCCACCCAAAAACCCAACCTCAAATAAAAACGCGACTCAGTCAAAAAGTAACTTTGAATATCCAGGGACATAAACCTTTGACTAGTTTCTCTTCTGATGAACATGAGTTTCTTCTTTTCCAATTCTGTGTGAAAAATAAAAGTCTGGAATTTGAAATGTAGACTCATTGATAAACATTTTTCAGGTTATTTGCCAAGGCCAGTCCCTTCAATGTGATAAAGTAGGAAAGTGTGTTGGAGGGGAAGTCTGCCCATCTCCAGCTCCTCTTCCTACATACCTACCTCCGAGTCGCATGCCTATCAGTTGGAGCCTGCACTGCCCTCTCTCCTCAGGCCTGCCTTCTCAAACCCTGGCCCTCAGTTGCCCCACTCCCTCGCATGCTCAGTTTCCTTATCCTTGCATTTCTTCTTTGGTGGTATCCCTTAGGGAACAAGCCAGCCAGTCAATGATCTCCACAGTATGGTACCAATGACTGGGGTTTTGCTCTGCTGTATTATCACTTAACAGGGGCCTTCAGTGAAAGGTGATACTGAGACTGGTTATGACACTTATCCAGCACAAGCATTAACAGTCTGTAAAACAGTAAATAAAATTTAGTGGGTGTGTTGCTGTGATGGTTGACTTTATGTGTCAACTTGGCTAGGCTATGGTGCCCTGTTATTTGGTCAAACACTAGTGTAGATATTGCTGTGAAGGTATTTTTGTAGATGTAATTAACATTTACAATCAGTTGACCTTAAGCAAAGGAGATTATCCTTGATAATTAGTGGGTGGGCCTTAACAATTATTTGAAGGCCTTCAGAGCAAAACCGAGGCCTCACAGAAGAAAAGGAGGAATTCTTCCTCAAGACAATAACATAGAAACCCTGACTGAGTTTCCAGCCTACTAGCCTGTCCTACAGATTTCAGAGTGAAGACTGCAACATCAACTACTGTCTGAGTTTCTGTCCTGCTAAACTGCCCTATAAAGTTTAGACTTGCCAACCCCCATAATTGTGGGAACCAATTCCTTAGAATAAATCTGTCTCTGTCTCTGTCTCTGTCTCTCTCAGCCTGTGTCACATTTTTGGCTGGTTGGCATCTATAACCCTTCCTACATCTGGGGAGCCACCTCTGAGAGGCTTCTGAGAGAAGCAGATATCCACTCCAGTACAGGCACACAGACACAGAAAACAATGGGTTTTTGAACTCCGTGATGGCAGACACCACACAGGCCCAACACTCAGGTGTTCCCACCTGGGACTTCACCTCTGAAGTCAGTCAAATGCCAGCCATGACAGTTTAGACCAGGGCTTCACAAACTATCTGTGCTGAAGGGCTAGGTTTAAAAAAATTTCC
>RJWJ010025194.1:0-24324 GCA_004363605.1 Indri indri
GAATGGAAAGGTCGAGACTATTTGCATCCCAATTTCACCACTGCCATTTCCTGCATTTGTAATCTTGAAATAATCCTATGTGTTCTTTGAATCCAAGTTGTAATTATTTTTTTTTGGTGTGTGTGTGTGTCTGTGTTTATTAAACATTAATTTTATACAGGTAATGCAGCAGCTGGGTTTCCATTAGTCCTTGGAGATATAGTTGAATTTGTATTCTTCTAAGTCCAAGGTCTATGAAATTTAAAAAACCCTCCCCAAGATTTTTACAAAGTCCCCATGTTGGAGGTTCCTGTGGTTCCCTCTTCCTTAAACCCCTGCGCTCAAGGTTACTGCTGCTGTTTAACCGCACATCCATCAGAATATGAAACTCAGGCTTTCTACTGGTTTCCATTTTAAAAATCTGTGTTCCTGTGTGTGTAGAGTGAGTGAACATTGGGATATCATGAGGGGGTCACACTGCCTGTAGGTCTTTCCTTGGTCCTTCTTTCTCCAACCGTTTCCTTCCATTTCAGGATCAAATCTTTTCACTCCATAAATGCCTTTTCTCCCTCCCTTTCTCCCTCCATTCCTCCGTTTCTTTCTCTGTCTCTCTCTCTCTCTCAAACACACACACACATAGTCACACATGAATATTAGTACTTCCTTTTTGTTTGTTTTTTTGGGAGCCAAAGAATAGGAATTGAAAGATAGCTTCAGGTTGCAGCTGTTGTCAGCCGTCACACAGTGTGGACATTGGGCATGATGTGTCAGCAGTGCTTGGTGTTGTGGTCCAAGCAGACCAGGAAGCCAAGCCCTGCCTCTGTCTCCAGGGTACTCGTTTCCCTGACCAGGATTCCCCCAGTAGCCCAGGATCACTGAGAGCTCAGCACAGCTCATTCCTCTGGAATCTGCCACAGATTCTAGTCTCATCTGCGTGCCAAGGGCGGTTTGGTCGAATTGCTGAGAGAGTAGACTAACAGAAGAGTGAAGAACTAAGGGGAAGCTCATCTGCTAGGTGGGAGAAGGTAGAGGGGAGTATAGGGGCCAATGCAGAGAGGCTATGCAGTCTTTCTTTCTCCCTTTTCATGATGCTACTGGGGAGAAGTGGCATTATCAAATGTGAAAGGGAAACCAAAAGTGAAGGAGACGTGCTGAAGTGAATAAAAATGATGCTCACTCCACTCTTTGGGAGATGACTGATCTCTTCCTTTGCTGTGCGTCCAAAGCACGCCCACTGCTGCGGCTACTAATCTGGGCTTCTCATGAGAGTGGTCTGGCCATTTGCAGCTCCCTCATTTGAGGAATAATAATGCCATTCTCTCCCTCCAGGCAGCCGTAGTCTTCCCTGGCCACTTGAGACCCCAGCCAAGTTTGCCTGTAGGCAGGACACTCAACATTTGGGTGTCCCAGTCTTTTCTTCAGTTATAAAGTGAAGTGGCCAGACTAGGTAATCCCCAAAGTCCCCTCCACCTCGAATGATTCAGTTCTTCTGTGGTTCTCTATTTATTTGCATGATTCTTTTAATGAAAATATCCGTGGCTGCTTTGTCATTTGTTTGGTGCTAACTATCACTGGACATGTACTTTAGGTTAATTATCATTTTACTGTCTCAAGTTCCTGGTTTTTCATTATTTTATACCAAGACACAAATGTGAAAAAAAAAAAGTTGAAATATTGCAAATAGCTTAGCTTAGAATAGCAGAGGCAGAGAAATTGGAAGAAACATAAGGTGAGAAGGTGTGAACATATTTCTAACAGAAACTACACTGTTCTACTGATAAGAAATCTCTGCTCTATTTGTCTAGAGACAATCAATATATTTTTAGAGGCAGAGAAAGATTTTTTCATATTTTTTTAGTCATATGAGGTGTTGCTTTCTAAGAGTAGTCACTTAGTGCCCTTCATAAATCTATCACTCCTTGTATCTTGACATAGCATTATTGGTTGAGATCACTTTAGAAGCTAATATTTGGGAACTGAAGAAAGAAAAATGATGTATTCAAAGGAAGAGCGAGACCCCCTCCCTCGCCCGTGTTTGATCTATCAGGTGTGTCTTGCCTATTGGCTTACATCATGGAAATTTTATTTTTATTTTACACCAACATAGCTGGACGAATCAAAGAATCCTACCTCAATAAGGTTTTAGTTCTAGAGAGGGTTTATTGGCCTGATGAGTGATTAATCTGGATTTCTGGAAAGGAATCTTCTGCCTCTTTTCGTGATCTAGACTTGTATTTCTATCATCGTGACAGTGAAGAAATTGTACCTTTTGTCAACATGAAACATCCTTTTCTCAAACAGGCTTTTATAGATAGGGATACTAAATTGCCATGTTCTGGTTTAAAATTTAATCAGTGAGTTGAGGAAGGGCTCAAAGGAAAAGATCATTAGACTAAGAGTCAGAATAACTCCATGGTCTCGTCCTGCACAGATTGTAGCCCTGTGATCACAGGAAATTCACCTAAGAATAGGTCACTTTAGTAACATGGAGATTTGCCTTGTGTACCCCACAGGACTCTTGTGGGGATCCATTTAAAGAAATAATATAAAAATATACTTGCTCACAAAAAATATCATTATAATTTGGTAATCATTTTATTGTGAAATATTAAATACATATGAATTTATTATAAAATACAATAAAATTCCATTCACTCACTGCTATTATGTTTTAAATCATGATTTGCTCAAAAAATGTAAAGAAAGCATGAATCTAGGAGATGGTGGTTGGGAAAGATGCTCTAGATTAGTTGAAAACAAGAGTATTTAAATGTAAATAAGCTTGAATAGCTAACTGAATTAAATATAAACTTTGATGGATAAATGTAGTCATATAATGAGGTTCAAGAAAGCAATGTGCGAGGATAAGATGGCTTGATGCACAGATGCTTATGAGTATTCAAGTAGCACAAGACCAATCTGAGCTAAGAGTATGTCCCAGAAGGTCATGAAGTCCTGGTATGTGTTGACTAAAGGGCTGGCCCACAGCCTTTACCTGGAGTTTAGATATCCCTTTTTGCTGAAGGTTATCCTCTCCTGAAAGTTTGCTGAATAGGGAATTTGGAGATAGTAAGAACCTTTGTCCCTGTATTTTGAATGGAAAAATAATTATTCAAAATCCCCAACCGAAGTCCTCAGTATTAATAAAATATTCTTAAATACCTATATAACAATTCACCAAGGGTTCATGCACACATAAAGAATTTAACACATCAATTTCATCATTATTTAACACTTAATAAACTTGCTTGTTGAAATCCTTGTGTGCAGAAGCTGAGCAGTATCAGAGACAAATTAAATTTTCATTTCATAACAAATACCTATCTCAATATATTTTATCATTCCTACTTTTCTTCTAAAAAATTAGATTTTCAAGGCCTTTTAGAGACACTGACTTTCTTCAAAGGCATTTCTCCTTCCATAGGAAACATATTTATTTAAAACTATGGGGGGAATTGATAGTAATAATGAAAAATCCATTTAAAAAGCACAAGCCGGAGATGCTTGTTATTAAAAAAAAGCACACAGACAATTGCAGCACACTCTGCTTTCTCTCAACAGGCCTGGCCAGCAATTAAGCATTTTCACTGATATGTATAAATAGATTGGAGAGTGGGGTGTAAATTCTGATAATGACTTTTGAGTAAAAATTACTGCATATTATTATGGCAAACATTTTACAGTGAGAGTACATGGAGTGAAGGATACTTATGTTGTGTCAGTTTACCACTGTGGAGGATGCATTATCTGCCTTCTTAAGTGACATAATAATTCCATTATTTTTGTCAGACTCCAGTCTCAGGCACATATACATATACATTCAATAAACATTTGCTGAATTACTGAAGGAAAAAGTAGAATGTCGACCAGTGCATAGGGGTGATAACTCAGTGAAGAGTTATCTCAATAAAGAAAAAAATCTTTCTAATAATTAGAGATGCTATAAAAAATGGGAGTTAGTCTGTTCTCTGTCTGTAGATGCATGCTTCCAGGAGAAGGGACATTTTAGAAATTTTGCTAAGCTGATTGATTTATTCCTCAGTTGGATTTTTAGATGCCATGACCAGAATAGTTTTTTTCCCCCCAACTTTGAGGTCTCTTATTATTTAGTCCATAATTTCCTCGTCCCAAGTCTTTGCATGGTTGAAAATTATAAATCAAATTGCTCCCTAAACTAACTTCTCTATGTCAGGAGAAAAAAAAAAAATCACACTTCAATTCACAAATTCCTAAAAAGGCTGTTTTCCATTAATGTAGTTATTTTGGTTATTGTCTTAGTCTTTTAATTTAAAAAAAAACTATCTTAAAATTATACTAGATAGAAGAAATGAACCTGAACTAAAATATGTACATTTTGTTTCTTTATTTAATCATGCCCTCCACAAGTTAAAGGGGGTAATACTTTTTCAAATATCATTTTGAGTTTCTTGTATTTTGCCCAAATATCTGAGAATAACTGCCACATGAAACATTGTCTTATTCACTCGTTCTGCAAATATTCTTAGTATAAGAATGTGTTTATTATTTATTTAATGAAGAATGAAAATATACATCTGCGTGTGTCCATATGTATTACTTTGTATTATATGTGCATGTATTACTTTTCTTTAATGTACATATATACATATATTTCTGTGTGTGTATAATCTGTCTATCAGTAAATTTGTGGACATGCATATGGTATTTGGAATCTGGCCATCTGTTACTGTTATGTGATTTTCTGCCTTGCTTATGGTTGATGGGTGCAGGGAAGGCAGAGGTGAAGGATCCTTGTTCTGGTTTCTCTGGTTCCTCTTCAATATGCGCTTTCTGTAGCCTGGACCACACACACTAATCTTTCTGGACTGTCAGAAATCCTATAAGCAACTTTCAAACTTCTATAAGATTCATGTATGCTCACTAGGGTGCTTCAGCCACCTAAGACCTGAAGCAAATGCAACATAAATGCAACATTTATGTCTCCATTCTCTTCACACCAGTGAACATAATTTTCTTAGAACCAATGGAAATTGGACTCAGCCATCTCAGTGGCTTAGGAAGATGTCAGCCAGTTCTTCCTCCATGGTACTTAGACCTATTCTTTCTTTCAAGACATGATCAATTAATCCTGCCATGTTGGCTGTCAGAATTCTTTGGATCCAATTTGTAGATGTCCTTGTTTCTAGACTCATGAAGACAATATTTAAATATAAGTGTGAATCAACATACAGACATAATTTGAGTAACCCTTCCCAAATAAAAACTAAGAATGGCCATCCACTTTTAGCTAGTAAATCCTGAATATACAAAAAGTAAGAGCTATTACAAATTACAACTGCAAATTTTATTTCTCACTCTATTTTGTTTAATTTTTCTCAACTTGAAAATTAAAAAATGGCAAGTATGACAAACCTGCAAACATTTCAGGTTACAAACTCATTCCTGAAAATTTCAAGCTAGTGGGATTTTTTTCAAAGAAAATTCATTCTTGAAGATATGTACTATTGTAACTTAAGTTTTAGCACAGCAGACATTAGGACTCAATTTTACTTACTTTGAAATTCATTTAATTTGTGTTAATTTTTTTTTTTTTTTACATTTTAAGAAATATCCCCATCCTACTTTTCTTTCACATTTGCTGTTTTTGTTTTTGTTTTTGTTTTAATAGCTACACTCTGGCCAACGGCACCAGCGAGATGACATTGTGTTTTTCAGAGAGGCACCACGAGAAAAGAACTGTTAGACCCCAAACAGTTGTTTTTAACATAAAGCGGTGGAAGAGAGCTGCTCAAGAAACCTTGCATTATTATCATAATGCTCCCAAAACAATCTTCGTCATTTCCTTTGAATAGCACTTTGTTAGTTTCACTTGACATACGTCATGGCCCTCAGGGATATAGGTGTTTGCTTTGCAATCTGAAAAAAAAATCAAATTAAAATTTCTATTTTTGTAGTAACTCGTGGGAATGTTTATCATAGAAAAAGCATATTCCTCTTTTCCCATCTGATTTACCATCCCTTCAAATTGCCTCTCAGCAATGATCTTCTAGGACAGTACACAACCAATAAATGTTTCATGAATGAAAGAATAGTTGAATGGGTGAGTGCAGAACAATAGTATTCGAGATTATAAATTCTGGGATTTCAGGACTAACTTAATAAGGAGAAACCATCTTTCCTTTTTATAGCGTCAAGTAAATGACAGCAACAACTAACGCAACAAACAGTAGAACTTAACTGTTTACAATGCCTTTTAACAGTTAGTGTTTAATGTCTCACTTGAATTCTAGTACCATTCTATAGGATATGGAAGCCTGATGACGGTAGGGCACACATTCCTTTAAAATTGTATAAGATAAGGTCATAAATGCTCCCGTCAATAAAAATTGATTAATTCCCTCCTGCTTTCATTCATTCAATAAAATTTATCAATCATATACTATGTGACAGGCTCCGTGTTAGGCACTGATATGCAAAATGGACATGTTACCTGCCCTCAGAAAGCTGACAGCTTAGTGGAGGAGAAATTTACTAATCACAGAAACTCACAAAGAAATGCACAGTGATAAGTTGTGATGCTGCTGCTAGTAAGAATTATGGGGTGCTGTGGGAACATATAAAATGGGTTTCAACTAAGGCTGCCCTGAGATTGAGACTTGAGATTCGACTTGGATTGAAAGGATGGAAATGGATTGCTAAAATGACAGGGGTGCCACCAGAAGAGAGAACAGGGAAAGGGAGAGTGTTCGAATAATGTGAATAAAGCCAGAAAAAGGTGGTGTGAAATGACACCTTCGAAGTGGCCAGGCTGGGTCACACCAGGGCTTAATGAACAGATTTTAGTCTTTATGCTCAGACCACACAGTATGGAATAGAATAATTATATTTTTGTATTTAAAAATCAACCTGGGTGCTGTAAAAATATATGACATTGAGTACTGCTTTCGCTACATCGCAATGGAAACTTATAAATATTTAAAACAAGTCAACCAACCAAACAAGAAGTATATTTGAGTAACAGTGTGTCCACAGAATAGTTTAATTGGATTAGGGTTTTGAACATTAGAAGTAGAAACACAAATTACTTCAGATAATTTATGATGCTGAGATGGTATTTCCTATGCCCACAGAGAAACTCATTCCTCTTGTTACTGTCTTTAGAATCACAGAGCATGTCATTAAATAGCATAAATGGCTGTGCAGGCCTGCCAGGGTGCAGACGGGTTGGATAAAGGTCAGATTGCAGCGGAGTTCTTTGAAAGCTTGGCTTCATCTAACATTGGCAGAACAGCCAGACCCCAGAGAAGAGCGTGCTCGGGCAATCCAGATACACGAAGAGACAAAGTATGAGACGGTGAAATAATAGGTGCTAAAGTCAAGACTTAGGAGGTTGTCCCTAGTTTCCTGATTGGGAGCCTTCTATCCTGATGGCTAGTTAACTGGTTCTGACTATTGCCTGGGTCTTGGTTTTCTGTAGACAAGTCACCGAAAGGCTGGTCCTCCTGCAGTCACTTACTCCCTATGAGAAAAGGGGTAAGGGGTGAGAGGAGGAGCACCTCGGCTCATTTCATACCTTCCACCTCCCACCCCACTCTGCAGTCCATATAACAGTGGCCTCCTGCTACCATCTCCTTCCATCCAACCCAAACCACCGTCTTCCCAGTAAGCATCTCCGCCATGAAATAGGCTGGGTTTTCTTTTGGTAAAGAGATTAGATAACTAAGACAAAGGTGTCATCTTGAAGAAGAATACTTAGGCAGGTAGAAGTTGTACTTTGTGATCTGCTTCTTCGAGGAGCTTAGGGCAGGGATGCCATGGAAGACACAAGGAAGGTTAACACACACCTACCGCTGCAATGGGTGAGGCACTGGGCACGCACGATCGTATTTAATTTATCAACAGCTGTGAGAGGAATATCATGTTTGCCCCTTTTTAATAAAAGAGAAAAATGAGGGGTAGAGAATTTAAATATTAATGCCCAAGGTCATATAGGTAGGGAGGATGATATTTAGACCCATGTCTACTGACTCTAAACCAAGATCTCTCTGACCTTACGTCACTCATTTTGAATTGATATTTAATGTTTGTATTTATTTTTTAAGGAGTTCACGTAAGAAAACACTAATCCAGATTGTAGAAAACTTAAAAACATGTCAAAAATCATCTAGTAGTGACAGAGAAGTTTTATACTGAAATAAGTTGTAAAAAATCTACTGTGATAAAAAATTAATACAAACTAAGGATAAACATGGAATGGTTAGCATCAATTATTTGCCAGAAGAAACAGAAACTGCATCTGCCTTTGTCCCCATGCAGTGTTGGCATAGTGAGGGAGGGGATTCTCCTCTCTTGTTCATAGTCTGTCATTATGTAGGAAAACCAGGGGATACCTCAGAGATTTTCCTAGTAAGTGAATATATTTGATTAAACACCATCTGGCAAATATCTTCATCATCCAAGAAAATAACAGATCTTAGGTCTTACACATACTTACAGATATTAAATATATTGGTCAAATCAAGAGAGTAAGTGCATGGCTTGAGCCGAAGTTTGACTTTAAACAGCTGATTTCAACTCTCCCAGCTAAGATGGGGACTTTGAATGAGGACCCCATGGGGTCCTCCTCATCTTCCCCTGAGTAGTAACTTCTTGCCTCTGAAGTTAGTTCCTCCACATTGGTGAGGTCTTCCATGGTTACCAGAGGGAAATAAACCAGTTGAAGGCATGCAAAAAGAGAAGCAGTGCTTTCAAGAAAGAAGAGTGGGGGAAGAAAGGGAAAATGAGATTTAAGGGATTTTGCTATTTTACCTGGCTTAAGTTCAATTTAGTAATGTCAAACAATAAAACCTGAGGAAAATATGAGTAAATTTTATCTTCCCTTGAGATGGTGAATCCTTTCTAATCTTCGAAGCAAAGTCAAAAACTGTAACAGAAAATATTGATAAGTTTAATCAAACAAAAATTTAAAATGTAAGTGTGTCAAATAAAGGTAAACACACAAATGACAAACTGGAAAAATAATAGTGACGTATTAGTTAAAGTGTAAAGATATTTGGTAAATAAAAGCTCATAATTTAATTTTAAAAAGATAAAGTGATAGAGAAAAAAAGAACAAAGGATATAAGCAAGCAAGTCACAAAATAAGAAATAAAAATTACCAAGAAATAAATGAAAAGCTTTTCCAACTAATTGGTCTTCAGAGACAAGCAGATTAACACAATATTTTTGCCTTCAAGTTAATATATTTTTACAATGTAATACCCAATGTTTATGTAGCTAAATAGTCACAACTTTATTGACAATTTGGCCATATGTATCAAGTGTTTATAATGTATAAACTTATCTAGTCACTTACCATTGGACATTTTTTCAAAAGGAATCATCGGACATGTATGCACTGATTTCTGTGCAGATTTTTTTTATTTCAGCATATGACGGGGGTACAAATGTTTAGGTTACGTATATTGCCTTTGCTCCACCCCAGTCAGAGCCTCAAGCATGTCCATCCCCCAGACGGTGCACACCGCACCCATTAGGTGTGTATATACCCACCCCCTTCTCCCCCCATCTGCCCGACACCTGATGAATGTTACTACTATATGTGCACTTAAGTGTTGATCAGTTAATGCCAATTTGATGGTGAGCACATGTGGTGCTTGTTTTTCCATTCTTGTGATACTTCATTTAGTAGAATGGGCTCCAGCTCCATCCAGGATAATACTAGAGGTGCTAGATCACCATTGATTTTTGTGGCTGAGTAGAACTCCATGGTATACACATACCACATTTTATTAATCCACTCACGTATTGATGGGCACTTGGGTTGTTTCCACATCTTTGCAATTGTGAATTGTGCTGTTATAAACATTCTAGTGCAGATGTCTTTTTTACAGAATGTCTTTTTTTCCTTTGGGTAGATGCCCAGTAACGGGATTGATGGATCAAATGGTAGTTCTACTCTTAGCTCTTTGAGGTATCTCCATATTACTTTCCACAGAGGTTGTACTAGTTTGCAGTCCCACCAGCAGTGTATGGGTGTTCCTATCTCTCCTCATGCACGCCAACATTTATTGTTTTGGGACTTTTCGATAAAGGCCATTCTCATAGGAGATAAGTGATGTGTCATTGTGGTTTTGATTTGCATTTCCCTGATGATTAGAGATGTTGAGCATTTTTTCATATGTTTGTTGGCCATTAGTCTCTCTTCTTTTGAAAAGTTTCTGTTCATGTCATTTGCCCACTCTTTGATAGCGTGTTTGATTTTTTTCTTGGTGATTTTCCTGAGTTCTATTAGATTCTAGTTATTGGCCCTTTATCGGATGTGTAACGTGAGTATTTTCTCCCATTCTGCAGATTGTCTGCAAATATTTTCTCCCATTCTGTAGGTTGTCTGTTTGCTCTATGCAGATTTTAATTCCATAACTACTTAACCATGGTGAAATATCTTAAATAAATGGAATGTCCACTAATAAGAGATTGACCACTTGCTTTTTGCACTCTGTTCCTATAGTACCCTGTAGTCCTCAGTACCCCATAATTCTCAGGATAGTTATATTAATTATTTTCATTCACTTATTCAGTAACTAAATATCTGGTAAGTGCCTACTCTGTGTGTTAGATTCCCCTCAAGACACGGGATCAAGCAGCAAACAAGTAGAGGAAGTTCTTACCATGCCAGAGAAATGAATAATTAAAGCAAACAAGTAACAAATAAGTAAAGCCTATTATATGTCAGATGGTGGTAAGTGCTGTTAGGAAGTGGTGAGCAAGGATGGGGATGATAGAGCGATTTTAAGTAAGGTGCTAAGGGAAGGGTTAGTGATCACGGGACAGGTGATTCAAAACCTGTCTGAGGTGAGGCCTGGGAAGCCCGTGATGTCAGAGAGAAGGGCATCCTAGACAGAGGAAGAGTGTAATGAAAGCCTTGAGGGGAGAGCATGCTGGGTGTGTTTGAATAACAGCAGAAAGCCCACTGTTGCTGAGTACAGAGAACCACAGGCAGGGGAGCAGAGCAGAAGAGGCCACAGAGGATGCAGGGAGCCCTGTAGGCCCTCATGAGGACGTTGGCTTTTACCCAGAAAGGGAGCGAAAGCTATTGAAGGGCTTGATCCTAGAAATACAATTTCACTTACATTTCAGCACGATCACTCTGGCCACTGTTGGAGAACTGGTTGAAGGGACAATGAGGAGCCAAGAGACCATTGAAGAGGCTGTTGCAATAATAAAGGAAAGAGATGTTGGAGTGTGTACCAGTGTGGTAAGGGTGGAGGTATTAGGGAAGGGTTTGGTTGGAATACTTCTAAACTTTATATTGTTTGAATAAATTAGTTTTATTTTTAATAGGCAAAACATTTACATGATTTAAAAGTCAAAATTATATAAAAAGGTATACACAAGAGGTTGTAGTCCACCCCCCATATCTGATTTTATTAGTTTCCTATTTATTCTTGCCATGATTCTTGATGAGAATATTTATATATATTTATATACGCATACATATATATATGCACACGTGGGGTGAGTAGGGGTGTGTGTGTGTGTGTGTGTGTGTGTGTGTATGAATAAAGGAAGGCATAAAACAAATTATGCTAACTTTTATATCTGCTTCTTACCCAAACTTATTTTGATATAATATAAACTGCATTGTACCTTGTTTTCTTCACCTGAGAATATCTGGTTATGTTTTCAATGTAGAGCCAATAGGATTTTCTGAAAGACTGGATTCAGGGTGTGAGAGGAGAAACATGAAGGATAATGCTAAGCAACTGGAAGAGGAGAGTTGCCTTTCGGATAATTGTTGCTCAGCATCTTTCTTCCTTTATGTATAGGAAGAGACCACAGCTAGATGGCTGCCACATACTTCAGTAACCAATATTTATTGTTGAATAATGAATGATCGATTGGATAAATATTGTCTACATAAACCAGAACAGAATGCAAGTAGCAAGAGAAAATTTGTTTTCATATATATTTAATGTTTTGAGAAGAATACTTACAGAATGTTTGGTGAAATAAATATTTGTACTGCTTAGAGAGAATTTTCCAAATACGGGAGATTGTATGGGTATCTACACTTTGAATGGCTGCTGAAAATACATAAGCAAGAATTTTAATAGTAGTTATCTCTTGGTGTTGGGATTACAGATGCCATTTTTATTTTGTTTATGATTTTATGTATTTTCCAATTTGTCTATCATAAATATATTTTTATAAAATTAGAAAGAAGGATAAAGAAATAAGGGAAGTGATCTATTTCTTTTCTAACATGACAAATGACAGAACAAAGGATAATGTATGTAAGTGACAACAAAGTAGAGGACAGTTTCGCTACTTCTTAAGATAGACCCTGGAGCAGACTATCTGGAAATATCAGGACATTTCCACCTTTGAGATGCATGATATCCCGGCAGCCAGGCAATGACACGGCAAGGAAGGACTCCTTTCATTTGATCACATTCACAGATCTGTCCGCGTGTTAATCATGGTGTAGAAATACATCTGTCACAAACTCTGTGCGATGTCTTGCTTTTATACACAGTGCTATTTTGACATTCCTATATAAAATATGGCACCTTTTATCCATTATCAGATTTTCAAAAAGGTAGCTGTGCCAGTGACCTACATTTTCATTTCACTTAACAATGACTTCGAGTTTTTTCTCTATTAGATCATATAGGTCTACCTCATTCTTTTTTTTTTTTGTGCCAGCTATATTATATAAGATGGATGTGCTATAATTTATCTGGTGACTCTCATAATGGTGGACAAAAAGGTTTTTCTTCAATTTTCACTATTACTGATAATGCCATAGTAGATACCAAAATATGCACCTCTTTTTGCTCAGGTGTAATTTTTTTAATGATAGTTTCCTAATATTGGAATTTCTGGATGAAATATTATATGTATCTGAAATTCATTCATTCACTTATACATGCAACAAAAAATTTTGGAGCATTTAGTACTATGCCACGCATGATTCTAGAATTAGAGATATAGTCTTGGACAAATTAAACAAAATTCCCATAATTTTGCAGCTTACATTGCAGCAGTAAAGACAAACATCAACAAATAAACGAATACATTTGTGTATGTGTGTATATAAAATACGAAAACAAAGTGATACAGCAGCACAGTGTCAAGTAGTGATAAGTTCTCTGAAAAAATATCGAGCATGGTTTGGGCATGAAGGACAATGGTGTTGCTATCAGTTGGGGTGCCCAGAGAAGGCCAAGGTGAAAAGATATGACAGAGGTCTGGATAAAATGAGAGAATCTGAATTTCTGGGGTGATCCACACTAGACCCTAAGGCAGAAGCATCCTTTCTGTGTTCAGGGGTGTGTGTGATTGGAGTAGAATGAGCAGTGGAAGGGGGTTCAGAGATGCTGGTGGAGATGTAGCCAGAGGCTTGTAGTAGATGCCGGTGGAGAGGAAGGTGGGATAGTAGGAGTTTGGGGTTTTACTCTAAGAGTGATGGGAACCCATTGGATTGTTTTGAGCAGAAAAGTGACTCGATCTAATTTAAATTTAAAATATAACTATTGCCATGTTTTAGAAAGAGCTAGACTACAGGAGAGCAATACTGAAAGCAGGAATCCTAGTGGAGAGGCTACCGTGGTAGGCTGGACAACAGATAATGCTGTCTTGGGGGTAATTGTTCTAGAAATGTAATGAGAAGGAGTCAGACTGAGAGGTGTTTGAAGGTATAAAGAATCTAGGATTTGCTGGAGCATTGGATTTGGTCTGTGAGAAAAGGAAGAGTCAAGGATGATTTAAAATGTTGATAGATTCAGCCAAATTCTGCTCCAATATGGTTTTATCATGCCTCTCTTTTGCCAGCATCATATAAAATTCTCTTTCCTAAATCCTCAAAAGCAGTAAATCTTGATTACTTTTTGTGCTGGGCATTATGCCTAGCATAGAGATGCATTTGATAGCTATCTTTTGAATTAAGGAATGAATTTAAATGTTACTACTCCAATGCCTAGCAAGACAAAATTTATTGTTTTTATTTGTATTATTTGAACTTCAAGATCTTTTTATATTTTTCTTAGAAATTTGCATTTCTTTGGGAAATACATATTAATAACATTTATTCCTCTTTCTATTGGATTTTTGTTACTCTTCTGTATATATAGGAATTCGTTGTGTTTTCCAGATGTTGTAACTCTGTTATATATTGTGTATATGGCAGTATTTTTTTAAACTTCATTTTTGTGTCTTTGTACTAAACTTAGATTGTGGTGCATCAAATTTTATACACTTTGGGTTTTGCGCTCATTTGGGGGAAGTCAAGAACCTTTCATATTGATTATATTGTTATCACCGTTTGCCCATATCAGTAGCTTTACAGATACAAAATGGGTGACTTGGCATGTTTAAGAGATTTAACTAAAATCAGACAAGTTCCCTAGATCTCACTGACGAGTCTTTCCCTAAACAGCTGACAGCTTCTTCAGGTATGCTACATCACCATGTAATGTGAAAAGGAAAAAAAAAAAAAAAGAAACAGTGGTGGTGGGGGGAGAATGGGATGTATGACGCATGATCATTTTATTTAAGGTTAAAAACTTCCACGTAGATAGATGCATGGAAGATTTTTTTCTTTATACTTTCTGTGATTTCCTTTTTTTTCTATTATAGGTGTATGCTGTGCTTGTGTGTGTGTGTGTGTGTGTGTGTGTGTGTGTGTGTGTGAAGTGACAGGTATCTGGAGCCATATTGTACCAAAATGTCCCCTTTAGGAAACCCAAAGTGAAAGAATGCGCCTACCTGAACAGAAAAGCAGAGTTAAGTGGTTTTCATTGGGGTTATAGAGGAAGGATGAAAATTCTCAAAGTCAGAATGGAATGGGCGGGGGGAAAGGAGCTGTAAACACAGTGAGTAAAGAAACATTTAAAGGCGAGTAGGAAAGAGGCCCACGGACCGAGGGAGGAGGGGAATTCCAAGTAAAACACTGGGAGTGCGTATCACCTTGCATCACGTTGAAGCCAAGCCAGAGTTCTGTGTTTCTTGGCCCATGGAGTACCGAAGATGCAAGACATCTGGGGCTATTCTATTAATAGTTTGGGTGGCAATACATGACAGATAGCACTGTCAGAGCACTTTCTCACGTCCTTGATACGTCTTCACAGGGCAGTTCTGAAGTGTAATCTGTCAGTGTTGATGCTAAATATGAGCTGTGTCCCCACAACTGTAGGTCTACTCCCTAATTAGACGACTTCGATAACTAAGCCAGAGAACGATCTTGTCTTCAGTCATCCAGCTCAGCTCTGATTATCAAGTGTATTTCACTATGGTTCTTTTAGTTCTCATTAGCCATTTGACTTCTCCTTGGATGATTATTTGGTGGAACAGCAGAAAGAGTATGTGTAGGACAGACAGCTCAGGAACAAACCTGCACTAAGTTGCCCCCAGGACCACTGGCCCATGGTGTCCTTGGTTTTCTCATCTGTAAAAAGGTGTATTGATACTTGACTTACCTGATCGATGATGATAAGGAAATGAACCTTGATTATGTCTTTGATCTATGATTCTGTGATTCTTATGACACGCTGCAAACCAAGAATAATAAAATTTTGGCAAAATAATCGCAAGTAACAGAACCACTTAGAATAGAAAATCAGAAATATTTTCATTTATTAAGTCAAATTATGATTTTTGATGCAGAGGGACACAGCATTGGCCAATTCTTTGCTTCTGTAATAACTTCTACATTTATTAGCTGTATAGAAAATAGTGTTCATTATTTGTTAGTTTTTTGAGATTCAGGCAAAACAAATAATCAGCACTCTTTGACACTTAATTCATCTCAATGTCATTATATCTTTGAATTATTAATTATCCTCAATTAAATTCATTTAAATAGTGGAATTTCCATTTCTAAGTGCTTATTTCATAATTCTGGGAAGAGTCATAAATTCTGCTCAATTTAACAAATATTTATCAAGGTTATTTTATGCAAGGTACAGTTTTAGATTAACCATTGATTTCATGTCCCTTAGGGAAAAAAGTTAATTATGTCTCTATCTCTTATAACTTTTTGTAGCTACTGTTAGAGCTCTAGACCTGTCTTTCACTTGGGGTTGGCAGGGAGTGGGGAAGGAAATGTTCTCAATGATTAAAGCAAGGATTTGACCAATTCCTAAGGGCAAGCAAACATACTGAATTAAAAAAATCCCATACATATATTTATATAGGGAGCATTAGATGATAGGTAATGGGCTATTTTCTAAACATAACTTTTATATTAGATGTCATAATGAATTTCACATGATTTTGTTTATTGTAACCGTTGTCTTTAGAATGAAGGAATAACATTAGAGATGACCCAGTGCAGGGAATCAAAAATTCCAGGCCGAACAAATAAATCCTAAGAAGTGAAACTAGTGGACTGGCTTCCTCCAAGCCTGGCAGGTAGAGCACATAGAGGGATAGAGCAATTTGAGTTTCCTTAGGTAGCTGTGTCACTCTCAGTACCTGGAACTTTGTCTTTGAAAAGATGTCAACAATCCCCAGTTGGGCTCTTGGGATAGGGCATGGTAGTCAATACGCTAAATGGCAACTGATCCATACACTGTTTCTCTCTCTCTCTCTCTTTCCAGAAAAATATATTTCTTATTTCTTATTTATTCTATTTGCCTATTATTGTTGTGGGGTGGGGGAGTGTTCCATCTCCCGCCTTCACTTTCGGGTTAGGGAGGAAAATGATCCCCATCTGTTTGAAACCAAATGAGCAGGTGACAGAGTATCTTCTCCTTTGTTTTCCCTCCATACTTGTTGTGTGAAAGGAAAATGGAAAATTTCGGGGGACACAGCAATGTGAAAGTCATATGTCCTTGAATATGAAATTATCATCACCAGAAGTACCTTTAGCTTTCTTAGCTTTCTGGGTATACAGGCCTGTATTTGTTCATCAACACAAACTTGCCTTCTTTAGACTGAAAATAAGCTGACCAGCCTCCACTTCAAAACAGCAGTGCCCCATGACGGCTTCTAAGGGAATTGAGTCGCAGTGTATGATATCTAATAAAGTATAATTCAGAAGAGGTTACCACTCTGAAAGAGATCAGGTAGTTTTCCAGTTTTCCTCAGAGTTGGGGAGATTATGTGTCTAGTGGAAATGAAAAATAAGAGGAGACGAAGGTGGGTGCTCACCTTCTGCTCTCTAGGGGCGTGCTCTAAGCCACATGTAATACCGCAGAAAATGGGAAAGAAATGAAGGTCTGTCACCAAAACCATGACGATGATTTCCCCTGAAGGCATAATACATTCTTTAAATACTATAATAACAATTCGAAACTGGGATAGAAGTTTTGTTTTTGTTTTTAACTTAAAACAAATGTTGTCTAATGAGGTGGGAATTATAAGTCCTTTGCAGGAATTAAGTTGCACAGAACATCCCAAGAATTTCCTGTAGTAGCCGTAGACAGAATGCGGAAGGAATGGGGTGTGGTCACTTCTGTTAAAATCCTGCAAAGACTGGTTTTTGGACTATTCATCACTTTTCTGCAGGTTGGAGAATCCCAAAGAAATAGAGCCTGAGTGTCAGCCCCCCAAGGAGCCCTTTTAATAGTTGGATGCCGTAGGGCTCCAATTGGCCGATTTCTTTCAAATGGATTATTTTTATGACAAGGAGAAAAGAATTAAAATACTCCTCTATGATTACTGTATTTTAAAATTTTATTAGTGTGAATATAGTCCTTCTCTTTGTTGATGGCGACCTTTTAAAGTAGCACTTGCACACATGATCTAAGGCCACTCTTTGCTATTGACGGGAGCGCCACATCCATTCCCGAGCACCAACCTTTGAGAATTTTTTGCTCAGCCCCCATGTACCTATTGGTACAATGTTTTGAGTGCTTATTTATGATGTAAGTATAATTTTTGTATTTCTAAATAATATTTTGAATTGCTATATTAAATATTATGTACATCATAATAAGGGAGTCCCAGAAGTAATTTGGAGAAGATGTATTTGCTTTTCTCCAGCCCGAGTGTGTGTTTTCATGAGCTGACACCTTTCTTGAATTGCTGAGTGTTCAGACCTGAGGAGACAAATGAGCTTTTCCTTCTGTGAACTGAAAGCTTCCATTTATCTGAGAACATTTGTCTAAGTCCTGGGCAAAGATAATTTTAGTATCTGTTTGATGCAAATGATCTTTAGCAAAGTTGTTTTCTCTCTTACAACCTTTCCTTTACACCGTTTATATAATTTAAGGACACATTTATAATACTGTTAATGGCACATTTAATATTAAAAACATCTTCTCATACAATTTTCATTTTTGCATATTGCTTTTCATGTGCATTCATTAGAATCCTAAAATTCATACTATTTTGTATTGTGCTTATTTGACATCAGAATGGCATCATAAAAATTTGCTTCTGTTAGCAATATAACCCCAGTTTCAATGGCTTTATAATAATCTCTTGTGCTTTGAGACCATAATTTAGTTAGCTAGTCTCCTAATTTTGGACATACATAAGATTTTTTTTTTTCTTTCTTTCTTTCTTTCTTTTTTTTGGCTATTATGGAGAACTCTGCTTGAATCATTCTTCTCTCTGTATCCTTAATGCTTCTGTTGCCCTATTTCTTTGCCATGGAATGCTTTGGTCAAGAAGGAGAAGTATATACCCTTCTCATTGTAATTTTCTGTATTTCCCTGAACTTTTTGCAATCCTTTATTGATGTTGTCAGATCACCCTCAGGCTAAGCCCACATGCTCAAGGTCATTTCCCTTTTTCTCAATCCCACTCTGAGTTGGTTCCAGGATATGGTTGCTTCTCTGCAAGGTTGTTAGCTCCACTGAGCGCCTCCACTCACATGGATCAGTGGAGACCACTGCCCAGTGCTGCAGGCTGCAGCTCCTCTCTACACAGTGGATGATGCTACCACTGCACGAGGCTCCATGGGAGTGTGAGTGGGGGATAGTCCTCATATCACCACATAGGCTGAAAGACCTACCTAATTGTGTTGCACACCTGACATCATCAGGAAATGATTACCACAAGGAACGAATATGTGTATTGACTTTGTACGTGTGGCCGTTTTCATGGTCAAGGGAAGAGAACAAAAGCTCTACCTATCACAAAGGGGAGCCCGGTGGGAACCCCTCAACCTTGTACCTTGTTCATTTGTCCTCCTCCTTTGCCCTCTTCTAAGAGAACACTAATTCTTCCAAATTTCGTAGGGCAAACCTCCAACTTCATCTTGGAAATTGCACACGCTACCAAGATGCATCAGGTCTCCACACAAGGCACAATGGAGGGCACTGTAATACTCCAAAATTGGAATATGTCAGTCTAGATGAATGCCATGGGGAGATTCAGCTGGCCATGCAGGGTAGCCAGTGTGTCTTAGTCTGTTCTGTGCTGCTATAACAGCATACCTGAGGCCGAATAATTTATAAAGAACAGAGATCTACTTCTTATGGCTCTGGAGGCTGGGAAGTCCATGGTCAAGGGGTCCACATCAGATGAAGGCCCTCTTGCTGCCTCATCCCAGGGTGGAAGGTAAGGGCAAGAGAGCATGCTCCAGGAATGGAGAAGGGAAGGGGCCAAGCTCATCCTTTCATCAGGAACCCACTCCCACAATAGTGGCATTAAGCCGTTCATGAGGGCAGAGCCCTCATGACCCAATCACCTCGTAAGGGTCCCATCTCTCAACACTGTTGCATTAAGGATTACGTTTCCAACGTATGACCATTGGGCGACACATCCAAACTGTGGCACAATGGAACTGCAAGCCAGTTTCCTTTTACAAATGAACATTGAAACGAAGAAGAGCTGGGTGGTTGATATGGAGTCACGAAAATAATCTAAGCCAGAAAGAGTTTTAGAGTAAGTAACTTATAGTAGTAAAAAATGTGATAGTAATGGAATTGGAGTCTAAGTAGATAGACTATCTAAAATGAGTTCATCTCTGGGTACTTTAAGCTTTTCTTTTTGAACTATCTCTACTAGGCATTTAAAGTAAGGTTTCCATATCTTCCAGAAAACCCCAAAAATTCTGTCTAAAAAGAGAAGGAACTTTCAAATTTCTAAGTATCAGATCTTGCTTTATTCACTGTTTGAAATGATGAAAATAAGATTGCAGTTCAATAAAAAAAAAAAATCTACTTCTCTCCTGTGCCAAAACTCATGCAAAGCCAGGAAAACAAAAATTGATTTTTATTTTCTACCAGCTCTTTCAGTCCAACCTGGTTTTCAGTAGTATTGAAATCAGATGCACTTCATATTGATGCAGGTCTTGAACCAGTATAATCCCTGATTAACACAATTGAAAGAACCATCATCAAGGTGGTTCTAAAGATAGAGAGGAAACTGTGTGGACTTAATACACTTCTGCAGTTCGCCGTGGCTTCCTGGTTCTGTGAATTATGCATTGGATCCTGGACAGAGAAAAAATAAAGCTGGATCCTGCCATCATTGTATGAAATTAGAGTGAGATATTTGAGAGTGGCTTCCCCACCATTGACCTGTCAAATCATTAATCCATCTGAAAGTCTGGCAAATTTAGGAAGAAATATCCTAAATGTCTGGTGTTGTGGAATAATAGACATTGGTGACTAGGAAGGGTGGGAGCATGGAGGGAAGTGATGAGGGATGAGGAATTACGTAATGGATACAATGTACGTGATTCAGGTGATAGTTACGGTAAAAGCCCAGACTTCACCACTATGCAATATATCCATGTAACAAAACTACACCCGTACCCCTTAAATT
This sequence comes from Indri indri, assembly GCA_004363605.1. Lineage (NCBI taxonomy): Eukaryota > Metazoa > Chordata > Mammalia > Primates > Indriidae > Indri > Indri indri. Next base: position 20,683 of record RJWJ010025194.1, read on the forward strand.
CATACAAATAAGAAAAGAGAGAACTGTCTGATGTTATCATTGCCTTCCAATCCCCCTTGCCCTCAAATGCTTTATCCGTGTTGACACGGATGTTAGTAAGGGAAGTCTGGAGACTCTGGAAGGATGGGTAAGGGTTAGTGCAGGTGAACAACTGTCTGCAGACCCAGAGAGGGAGGGCTATCAATTTGAGTCCCCTGTCTATAAGCAAGGGTGAACTTTACAAGATGGATATGCCTCATCTTCACTTGAGCACAGAGGACCCATCAAAGCAGAAAGGGAACTCAGACCGTAATCATCCTGGCTTTGTAAAGAGCAGCTCTGATAGACTGACTTAATCTTTAAGGGAGAAGGACAGGCTGGTGGTTTTAGGAGAAGGTAATGAATCCATTTGACAATCTTATTAAGACATTATGGACACAAGACCTAAATCAGAATCTTTACAGTGGTTCCCAGAGATACCATTTCAGCTTTATTCTTAGTCTCATCCCTTCCTTTCAGGTCGGCAAATGCCTGCCCTGCAAAGCCCTGCCTCCTGTGTGAAGCCTTCCCTGACCACCCCAGTATCTGCTGATTTACCCTCTTCTCTAATCTCTGGGAATCTGGACTAACAATTCAGAAGTATCACACACTCAGTCCCAGGTATATGCTGTACAAATTCTGTCCTCTCTCAGACTCCCACATTGTAATCTCCATTTTACAGTTATAGTCCATCTGACAGTGTAGGTGGACTCGGTACCATGGGTGCTGGACCCCCGACCCCAGTGCCAGCTCCGTGGAACATTGATAGTATCTCATTTATCATCGTGCTGCCGTTTGTCCGTAGTATTCTGCAGTGCACATAGTAGTGTTCAATGTAAAGCAACTGAATTTAAAAGTAATTTAACATTCACCAGGGAAATCATGAAATACAACCAATATGTAATATTTAATAATTAGAAGTAGGAAAGTTTCTTTCTAAACCCAAATACTTCCTCGCCTCTCAAAGATCATCTCTAATCCCGGACGCTCTCAAATTTTAACTCCACTCTAGGTCTCAGCCAAATTGGCACATCCTGTGTCCCTGGCCATATTGATTGGTTCAGAACTGGTTACAGAACCCAATCAGAAACAATGAGAATTAAGAAGATTTTTCTTTGGATATCTGGGAAAATGATGCTCAAATTTCCCAGCCAGATCCCAAATCTCAGAGTAAGGTCTGCAGAGCCTCCCTTCATTCTTCCACAATACCCGTGAGGAAGAAAGAGCAAAGCGACAGACAGAAGCCCATTCGTGAGGGTTGTTGGCACCCGCCTTCGGCCTTGCCTTTCAAAGCCATAACCACTACTTACCTCCCTACTTCCCAAGTTACCTCAGTCAACACATTCTTTTACTTCTTCTTATTCATCTTCTTTTTCTTTCTCTTTCTCTTTCTCTTTCTCCTTCCTTCCTTCCTTCCTTCCTTCTTTCCGTCCTTCCTTCCCTCCTTCCTTGCTTTTGCTCAAGCCTGCTTGGACTGTGATTTCTGTCACTTGTCACCGAAAGTATCCTAATCAATATCCCGTGTAAATTAATCCTGTTTCTCTTCAGTTCAGTCACACAATTGCACTTTATTCATGTGTTGATATTTTGACAAATTAATGTGTCTACGGCCCAAAGGCAAACTATTGATATAAATGCAGTATCTTCTCTTTTTCTGAACAGTGTCCAGATTTGCAGAGATCTGTTTGTCTATGTTGCGAGAATTGAAAATCCTTCATGCATAACTTGAGTGCTCAGTTTATGTAACTAATTTGGCATTTGTTTTCTAGTGCAAAGGTTCCTGTTGATTTTGAATGCACAGACTTTGCCACTAAGCGGAGGAGATGAGAATCAGACCCGGGCAGAATAAATTTCCTTCATATGTGACTATTCAAGGTTTAGACACTTTGTTTCTCTCAGCTTGGTGTTTAACAGAGATTGAAGATGTGAAGTAGGAAGCTGTAACTGGCTGCATTTGACTTTTCCCCGATACAATTATTGAATTTCTATATATGTTGTCCTAACAGACTTATTTCCTTTTTAGTCATAAACAAAATTTCCTTTTGGCTTGAAATGGGTCTAAATAAGTGTCAGCATTTTCCTTTGTAATATGCCCTTGAAATCTTTATACCTTTGCCATAATCAGCCACGATCACAGCTAATTATCATCCCTTCCTAGTAGGTGCACAATTTAAAAACCAGCAAAGAATGTATTTTCTTTGTAAAGAATCAATAAAGGGCCGGGCGCGGTGGCTCACGCCTGTAATCCTAGCACTCTGGGAGGCCGAGGCGGGCGGATCGTTCTGAGCTCAGGAGTTCGAGACCAGCCTGAGCAAGAGCGAGACCCCGTCTCTACCAAAAATAGAAAGAAATTAATTCGATAGCTAAAAATATATACAGGAAAAAAAAATTAGCCGGGCATGGTGGCACATGCCTGTAGTCCCAGCTACTTGGGAGGCTGAGACAGTAGGATGGCTTGAGCCCAGGAGTCTGAGGTTGCTGTGAGCTAGGCTGACGCCACGGCACTCGCCCCAGGCAAGAGAGTGAGACTCTGTCTCAAAAAAAAAAAAAAAAAAAAAAAAAAGAATCAATAAAGTGCGAAACAATGTCAAATGATGGAAAATATGTGATTCAGATTTAAGATCCTGGATTTTTATTTTCAGGGACTTGTTTCAAATCTAGATACAACAAATCCAAAGTTAATGTTTTAGAAATCTTAGTAAGCAATGGTCAAGTAAGTTAATGCTAGAAAAAGATCTTATTACTGCATTGTGTTACTGAGAGGGCTAATTTACAAGTACCAAATTAATAGTTAGGGATAGACACAATTTTTGTTAAAATAGTAGCCTTCTTATGTTTTATATTAGAGCTTTACTTTTTTCCCCTGCTTTAAGCCCCACAATGCAGTGGCAACTTGTTTCACTTCAATATTTATATTGATTATAAAAGCTGGTACAAGGCAATTTGTGCTTTCCTTATGCTCGGCCTAACAGAGATTATTTCTTTACATGATGTGGAGATGGATCTGGAATGATCTGGGCTTTCAGGGAAAGAAGTGAGAGCCAGAGAGGAGAAAGCAAGCAAGAGGTGAGGTGGTGTGACTGATTCACAGCTTTTAGGCAATGAGATAGCTGGGAGCAGCCCTCTGCTCATGCTTGCATGCCAGTTGTCATGGCAACCCTCAATACAGTGACCTCTTTTCGTTATCTAATAAACCACTTGAATATTTGTTAAGTTTCTTGTTTGTTTGTTTGTTTTCAGTATCTAATTCTCTTTGAGACAATCAAGCTGCAAATTGATTCCATGCCTTATTGATTTGGCCTTTGGAAGAGAGTATTATGCAAAAATGTGTGGATTTGAACATTTCAATCTTGTTTTTAAAAGAATTTCCTCTGCAGTAGGAAGAAATGTGGTCAGAAATGTATGGCTCTGACCAATGTAAGCATTGCAATTATGAAAATGGCCAAGGCTTGTCAGTTCCGGCTGCAGCGAGGCTCCTCATCAGCTCTGTGGTCATGGGCAAGTCATTGCCTTTCAGTGGGTCTCTTTGCCCCCTTCCATGCGTGGTGGGGGTTGAACTTGACAGGGTCACATTTCCTTTCTGAATTTAAACCTCTTCGACTCTAAAATCATAAAACACAAGTG
>RJWJ010025195.1:0-24065 GCA_004363605.1 Indri indri
GTCTCACTCCCCTCCACCCTCCCCCTCTCCGTGGCCTCTCCCAGGCCTCTGCCAGCAAGTGGGACCTCAGGCCGATGGATCTTTCCTGGCTGTGACGTGGGCTGGGAGTTTCCCTACCCAGGATCGCAGCCTGAGCTGGGTGCACAGCCCTCTTTTGGAAGGAGTTTGCCACTCAGGCACGCTGATGTGCCCCTGAAGGCACACACTCCTCAGTAGGCTCTTTCACAGATCTCCCTTCTGTGCCCCGGGGCAGTGTGATCTGACTTGGGTGTATGGGGTCTGGTCTGCAGGCCTGTCCCCTGGGCCCTGGAGATCAATCCCTTACCCTGCCAGGGGGAGGGGTGCTGGTCTTGAAACCCCTACAGGGTGCCCAAGCTGGATCTATTTCACTCCACCTCAGGATTTGCCCCATTCCCCTGCAGTCCCCAGGCAAGCAGCACCTGGGAGGGCTGGTGGGTAGGGAGCTTGGGGTCTGAGTACCCCTCGGTCTGCTGTAGGGCCCCAAAAGGAAAGGTCCCATTCCTTGGAGATGCTTCCGTGTGATGGCTAATTGGCAATCATGGGTAGGGAAGGGGAAGGAGAGAATGGACGACTATGGCTTCTGCTGATAGGCTCCGGTCTGCACCTGGGGAGGTGCCGCGAGGGAGCTGGGAGCCAGGCACCGTGTCCGCAAGAGGCCACTGTTCACTGGCAGCAGCTGTCTCTGGCCTGGTGTTGGCAGGTCTCTCCAACCGCTCAGGAGCCCACCAACAGTCCGGGATGCAAGGGAAGGGAAAGTTATCTGCTCTACCTACCCTTGTCGCTGGTCTCTGAGCCTCTCAGGACCTTTCTCCTTCCAGTTCTCCTCTCCAATGTCTTCCCCTGAAGTCTCCTTTAGTTTCAGGCACCCTTCCTTCCAACCCTCACCTGATCTATGTTTCTCTGCTAGTTTATTTTTTTTCTCTTTCTTCTAAAATTTGTCTTTTTTTCAGAGACACTCTGACTAGCGGCTTTTCTCGTCTGCCATCTTGGCTCCTCTATTATTTTCTTAATAATAATTGCATACTCAAAGATATAAAAGGGTAAAGGGTTGGTGAGGACTTAGAGGAAATGAGTATAAATAATTATTTTACTATGAACAGAGGCAACACACAGCAGTAGCTAAAAGGTGAACAATAAGTAGTGGTAAGAAGTCCATTGCAAATATAGATTATTGATCATCATGTGATTAAACAAATAAATCCAGGAATGAGGAAATTTTGCACAAGTATTCAAGAAGAGAAAAGAAAACAGGACTGGAAACTACAATGATGAATATATGAAAACTAGATTTTACTGGACCAATGACCTATTCACTTCAAATCCTTAGGATGCTGTTCATTATGAGAATTATGCAAATAATTGCTTGAAATCATTGAACATTTTGCGCCATGTTCAGTGTATAGTCATCTCCGTGGTAAACCAGGTTTTCTAAAGCAAGTGCAAAATAATGTTTTATTTTATTTATTTATTTTTTTCAAGGCAGAGTGTCACTCCGTTGCCTGGGCTAGAGTGCCATGGCGTCAGCCTAGCTCACAGCAATCTCGAACTCCTGGGCTCAAGAGATCCTTCTGCCTCAGCTTCCCAGGCAGCTGGGACTACAGGGACGCGTCACCATGCCTAGCTAATTTTTTCTATTTTTTTTATTCCTTTGGCCAATTTCTTTCTATTTTTAGTAGAGACGGGGTCTTGCTCTTGCTCAGGCTGGTCTCAAACTCCTGAGCTCAAACGATCCGCCTGCCTTGGCCTCCCAGAGTGCTAGGATTACAGGTGTGAGCCACTGTGCCTGGCCCCCAAAACAATGTTTTATAGAATAAAATTGGTTAAGTTATCTAAATGTTGAGAAGAGACCAAAACAAATAAGGCGTCATTCAAGGTTGTACTTATAGGAAAAAGAGGAAAAGAGATGTGATTGCTAAGAACTGTTGTAAAGCTGCCTACTGAGCATTTGTACAGGAGAAGAAACTATTGGTAAAATTTCTCTATGAAACAACATTGTTAGACATTACATAATGTCCAAAGTATACACAATGCAGGAAAACAATTAAATGAAGGATATGTGCATAGCAAATTTTCATGGCCTTGGGTTAGGCAATTATTTCCTAAATATAATACCGAAAGCACAAGTGATAAAGCAGAAGATTAAGTTAGACTTATCAAATTTAAAAGCTTTTATGCTTCAAAGGACACAATCAAGGAAGTGAAAAGACAACCTACTCAGAGAAAATATTAGCAAATCATATATCTGAAAAGGGACTTGTATCTAGAATATGTAAAGAACTCTTATAACTCAATAAAACAAAGAAAACCCAATTAATAATGGATAAAGCATTTGAATAGACATTTCTGCAAAGAAGATGTACAAATGGCTGATAAGCGCATGAAAGGATGTTAAACAACATTAGCCATCAGGGAAATGCAAATCCAAACCATAATGAGATCTCACTTCACACCCACTTTTAATTAGCTATAACCAAAAAGATGGACAATAGCAATTATTGGTATGAATATAGAGCAATTAGAAGCCTCATACACTGTTGTTGGGAATTTAAAATGATGTAGGCATTTTGGATAGCAGTTTGGCAATTCTTCAAATTGCTAAATGTGAAAATTCCATATGACTCAGCAATTCCACTCTTAGGTATTTATCTACATTCAGTGGAGTATTATTTGGCAATAAAAGGGATCGAAGTACTAATTCATGCTACAACATGGATAAACGTTTACAACATCAGGCTAAGTTAAAGAAGCCAGTCACAAAAGTCCACATAGCATATGATTCCAATTATATAAAATACCAAAAATAGGCAAATCTACAGAGACAAAACAAAGATTAGTGGGTACTGTTAACAGAAAAGAAGCTAAACTCTGTAAAATAATTTTAAAGAAATTTATTCTGAGCCAAATTTGAGGACCATGACCTGGAGCCATGCCCAAGAAGCCTTGAGAAAGTGGACTCTGTGGCTGGGTTAGTTTGGTTTTATACATTTTAGGGAGACAGGGGTTACAGGTAAAGTCATAAATCAATATGTGGAATGCATACATTGATTTGGCTGAAAAAGGTGGGCCATCTCGAAGTGGGGGGCTTACAGGTTATAGGTGGGCTTAAAGATTCTTTGACTTGTAATTGGTTAAAGACATGAAGCTTTGTCTAAAGGCTTGGAATGTTGTAAAGTAAGGAGGTCTGTTAGTCAGAGACAAGCCACTGGACATATAATTGTTATGTAAATTGAGGACCTGCAGGTTTGTCTTGTATAGCCTTAGGACTGTTAATGTGTTACAAAGGATGTCTCTAAGAAGGGAATGGGGCATGATGAAGCATGTCTGACCTCCCTCCTTGTGACAGGCAATTTAGTTTTAGGATATTCCTTTGGCCAACAGGGGGTCCATTCAGTCAGCTGGTGTGTAGCGGGGAGCCTTAATATTTTATTTCAGTTCACAGTACTCAGGGCTGGAGGACTGGGGAAAAAAGAAAAGTGAATGCTAATGGATACATGGTTTCTTTTGGGGACTATGGAAATATTCTAAAATTAGAGTCTAAAATTGCTAGCCACACTAGAGAGATCCTTCTTGCTGCCTTGATGAAGTAAGCAGCCATATTGAGTAAGCCCATATGTCAAGGAATGGTAGGCAGCCTCTAGAACTTGAGGATGAACTCCAGCCAAAAGCCAGGAAAAAGCCAGGTCCCTCAGTCATACAACCACAAAGAAATTAATTCTGACAACAAAATATATGAGCTTGGAAGGTAATTCTTTTCCAGTCAAACTTCTAGATGAGAAGGCAGCTCATCTGACTTCTTGATTGAAGTCCTGTGAGATACTAAGCAGAGAGATGTTAAGCCATGCTCAGACTTCTGACCCATGGAAACTGAGATTTTAAAGTTGTGTTACTTTAAGCTGGTAATTTTGTGGTAATTTGTTACTTAGTATTGAAAATTAATAGTATAGTCAATAACATAGATTTTATGGATATGTATTGAAAACCACATCCTTATGACAGAAAATATGTCTTCTTCTTAATGAACATGGAACATTCACAAAAATTGATCGCACATTAGGTCACAAAATATCAACTTTTGTGAAATAAAAATATTAAAACCAATCATTTCTGATCACACTGAATTAAACCTATAAATTAAAAATGAAATCATAAGAACAAAAAGCACCTTCCACTTTAAAATAAGAAACCTATGTGTAACTCTGAGATGAAAGGTGAAATAAAAAATAAATAACAGAATTCCTGAAAAAATAATAAGTGGCCCCTGCTTATCTGTGGTTTCACTTTCTTTGTTTCTTTTTTGTTTCATTTCAAAATATTAAGGGGGTACAAATGTTCTGGGGTACATGGATGGCTTTTCTAATGCTTGAGTCCTGGCTGTAGGAGGGCCTGTCACCAAAATAGTGTTCACTATAGCAATTAGGTTGGTTTATTCCCCTTCCCTCCTCTGCTCTCCCCAAGGTTGCTTTCCACTGAGTTTTACTTCCCTCTGTGCACATATGTGCTCATCAATTAATTGCAATTTAATAATGAGTACCCCAGGTGTTTTTTTTCCCCATTCTTAAGATACTACACTTAGGAGAATGGTCTCTATTACCACCCAGATTGTCGCAAAAGGTATTAATTCATATTTTTTATGGTGGAGTAGTTCTCCATGGTGTAAACATACCATATTTTATTAATCTATTCATGAATTGATGGGCACTTGGTTGATTCCATATCTTTGCAATTGTGAATTGTGCTGCAATAAACATTTGAGTGCAGATGTCTTTTTGATCAAATGACTTATTTTCCTTTGGGTAAATACCCAGCAGTGGGATTGCCGGATAAAAGGTAGGTCGACTTTTAGCCTTTTGATTAATCTCCATATTGTTTTCCTAGAAGCTGTGCTAGTTTGGAATCCCACCAACAGGATGTAAGCATTCTTTTCTCTCTGCCTCCATACCAGCATCTATTTTTTTGGACTTTTGTTCTTTTTTTTTTTTTTTTTTTTTTTTTTTTGAGACAGAGTCTCACTCTCTTGCCCGGACTAGAGTGCCGGGCATCAGCCTAGCTCACAGCAACCTCAAATTCCTGGGCTTAAGCAATCCTTCTGCCTCAGCCTCCCGAGTAGCTGGGACTACAGGCATGCGCCACCATGCCCAGCTAATTTTTTCTATACATATTTTAGTTGTCCAGCTAATTTCTTTCTATTTTTAGTAGAGACGAGGTCATGCTCTTGCTCAGGCTGGTCTCGAATTCCTGAGCTCAAACGATCCACCCGCCTCAGCCTCCCAGAGTGCTAGGATTACAGGCGTGAGCCACTGCACCCAGCCAGGACTTTTTAATAAATGCCATTCTAACTGGGGTGAGGTGTTCTCTCCTTGTGTATTAATTTGTATTTCCCTGATGATTAGTGACTTTGAGCATCTTTTTATATGTTTATTGGCCATTTGTCTTTCTTCTTTTGAGAAGCTTCTGTTCATGTCTTTTGCCCACTTTTAATATGGTTGTTTGATTTTTATCTTGCAGATTTGCTTGAGTTCTTTGTAAATTCTGGTTATTAGCCCTTTATTGGATGTGTAACTTGTGAATATTTTCTCCAATTCTGTTGGTTGTCTATTTGCTCTGCTGATAGTTTCCTTAGCTTTTCAGAAGCTTTTTTGATTAACCAAATTCCATTTATTAATTATTGTTGTTGCTATGATCGCCATTTGGGTCTTTTTCATAAATTTTTTGCCTCAGTTGATATCTAGAAGAGTTTTTCTTACATTTTCCTCTAGAATTCTTATGGTTTCATGTCTTAGATCTAAGTCTTTTTTTTTTAATCCATCTTGAATTAATTTCTTTTCTTCTTTCTTTCTTTCTTTCTTTCTTTCTTTCTTTCTTTCTTTCTTTCTTTCTTTCTTTCTTTCTTTCTTTCTTTCTTTCACAGAGTCTTGCTCTGTTGCCCAGGCTAGAGTGCCATGGCATCAGCCTAGCTCACAGCAACCTCAAACTCCTGGGCTCAAGTGATCCTCCTACTTCATCCTCCCAAGTAGCTGGGATTACAGGTGCATGCCACCATGCCCAGCTAATTTTTTCTACTTTTTAATAGAGATGGGGTCTCACTCTTGCTCATACTGGGCTCTAACTCCTAACCTCAAAAGATCCTCCTACCTTGGCCTTCCAGAGTGCTAAGATTACAGGGATGAGTCACCATGCCCGGCCTTGCATTAATTTCTATGATTGGTGGGAGGTAGGGGTCCTGTTTCATTCTTCTGCATGTGGCTATCCAATTTTCCCTGTACCATTTATAGAATAGGGCTTCTTTCCCCCAGGGTATATCATTGTATGCTTTGTCAAAGGTCAGTTGGTTGTACACAGATGGTTTTATACCTGGGTTGTCTGTTCTGTTCCATTGGTATATATCTCTATTTTTATACCAATACCATGCTCTTTTGGTTACTATAGGCTTGTAGTATAGCCTTAAGTCTGGTAGTTTGTTGCCTCCAGATATGTCCTTTTTACTTAAGATTACTTTGGCTATTTGGGCCCTTTTGCGGTTCCAAACAAAAGATAAAGTTCTTTTTCAGAGCTGTGAAGTGTGACTTTGGTAACTTGATGGGGATTGCAGTCAATTTGTAAATCACTTTGGGTAGTATGGACATTTCAAGAATATTGATTCTACCTATGCATGAGAGTGATATATTTTTCCATTTGTTTGTGCCATCTGCAATTTCTTTCCTCAGTGCTTCATAATTCTCCTGGTAGAGATCTTTCACCGCCTTGGTTAAGTATATTCATAGGTATTTTATTTTCCTTGTAGCTATTGCGAATGTATTGAGTCTTTGATTTGACTCTCAGCATGACTGCTGTTAGTATATAGAAATGCTACTGATTTATGTACACTAATTTTATATTTTGCAACTTTGTCAAATTTGTTGATGAATTTCAGGAGACTCCTGGTGGAATTTTTGCGGTTTTCCACATACAAGATCACATCGTCAGTGAACTGATAGTTTGACCTCCTCTTTCCCCATTTTATACTTTAATATTCTTCTCTTGCCTATGTCGAATAGGACTGATGAGAGTGGGCATCATTGTCTTGTTGTGGTACTTAGGGGGAGTGGTTTAAACTTTTCCCTATTCAGTATGATGTTGGCTGTGGGTTTGTCATATATGGCTTTTATAATTCTGAGATATGCTCCTTCTATGCCTAGTTTGTTGAGGGTTTTTATCATGAAAAGGTGCTGGGTGTTGTCTAATGCTTTTTCTGCATCTATTGAAATGATCGGGTGGTCTTTGTTTTCGCTTTTATTTGTGTGGTGAATCACATGTATTGATTAACATATGTTGATTCATCCTTGCATCCCTGCGATGAAGCCCAGTTTGTCCTGGTGGATAATTTTTTTTGATGTATTGTTGAATTTTGTTTGCTAGTATTTTATCAAGAATTTTTGCATCTATATTCATAAGGGATAATGTTTCGTAGTTTTCTTTTTTTATTGTGTCCTTTCCTGGCTTTGGTATCAAGGTGAGAGGGGCTTCATGGAATAAGTTAGGGAGGAGTCCCTCCTTCTCAATATTATGAAATAATTTTTGTATTATGGGTACCAGGTCTTCTTTGTAGGTCTGATAGAATATGGCTGTGAAGCCATCTGGTCCGAGGCTTTTTTGGTTGGAGGATTTTTATTATTGATTTGATCTCACTGTTCATTATTGGTCTGCTCAAGAGTTTTATTTCTTTGTGATTGAGTCTTGGGAGGTTGTGTGTTTCCAGGAACTGGCCATTTCCTCTACATTCTCTAGTATATGCACATACAGATTTACATACTATTAATGGATGATATTTTGTATTTCTCTGGTATCAGTTGTAATGACACCTTTTTCATTTCTGTTTGACCTTAATTGTGTCCTTTCTCTTATGTTCTTGGTTAATTTAGCAAGAGGTCTGTTGATTTTGTTCATCTTTCAAAGAACCAACTTTTTATTTCAGTAATTCTTTGCATTGCCTTTTGGTTGTGCAATGCATTTACTTCTGCTCTGACCTTCATTATTTCCTTTCTTCTGCTCACTTTGAGATTTGTTTGTTCTTACTTTTCTAGTCCCTCAAGGTGTGACATTAGGTTGTTAATATATGATCTTTGTCTTTTTGATATAGGCATTTAAGGCTATGAGTTTTCTCCTGGGAAATGCTTTTGCCGTGTTCCAAAGATTTTGATAGCTTGTGTCACCTTTGTTGTTCAGCTCAAAGAATTTTTTGTTCTTAACTTCATTCCTGACCCAATAATCATTCACCAGCAAGTTCTTTAATATCCATGACTTTCTGTAGGTTTGAGTGTTTATCCTATGATTGATTTCTAGTTTTATTCTGCTATGGTCTGAGAAGATACATGGTATGATTTCAATTTTTTGATTTGTTGATACCTGTTTTGGGTCCTAAGATATGATCAACATTGGAGAATGTCCCATTTGCTGCTTAGAAGAATGTGTATTCTGTAGTTTTTTTGGAAAAATGTTCTGTAAATATATGTTAGTTCCACTTGATTTAGAGTTTGGCGTAAATCCATTATTTCCTTATTTATTTTCTGCTTTTATGATTTAGTAAGCTCTGACAGTGGGGTGTTGAGTTTTCCTGCAATTATGATGGTACTATTTATTTCTTTGCTTAGCTCTACTAAAATTTGCTTTATGTATCTGGGAGCTCCTGTGTCAGGCACATATATATTTAGGATTTCTATGTCTTCTTACTTAATTCTTCCTTTACCATTATATAATGACTCTCTTTGTCTTTCTTTACCTTTGTTAGCTTAAAGTCAATTTTATCTGATATGAGAATGGCTACACCTGCTCTCTTTTGATTTCCATTTGCATGGAATATTTTTTTCCATTCTTTCACGTTGAGTCTGCATGTGTCCTTGTGGTTTAGATGTGTTTCCTGTAGCTAGCAGGTACTTGGGTTGTGTCTTCTCATCCATTCAGCCAGCCTATGTCTTTTGAGAGGAACATTCAGTCCATTCACATTGATTGATAGCATTGATATCTGACATCTTGGTCTGTCTATCCCGTTGGATAGTGCCTTATTGCTTTGTTGTACCTCTTGTTCTATTGTTTTGTAGGAGTTGTGAATTTGGTTTTTTTTTTTTTAAGTGAATTTACACTGGTGGGTATCTGTTGTGCTTATTTGTGTATAGTGCTGTTCTGAGTATTTCATGCAGAGCAGCTTTGGTCATGGCAAATTCCCTCAGTATTTGCTTGTCTGGAAAGGACTTAATTTCTCTGTCTACTGTGAAACTTACTTTTGTAGGATATAAAATTTTAGGCTGGCAGTTGTTCAGTTTATGTCCATTGAAGATGAGGCTCAATTCCTCTGGCTTGTAATGTTTCCAATGAGAAGTCTGCAGTTAGCCTGATGCGTTTTCCTTTGCATGTTATTTGATACTTTTATTTTGCTGCTTGCAGAATTTTCTCCTTCATTTTGACTGGCCAGGATGATTACTATGTGTCTTGGAGATAACCTGTTTGCTATGAATCTTCCCAGTGTTTGATATCCATCTTGTATCTGTGTGTCTGAATTTCTGACAATGCCTGGGAAGTTTTCCTCAATAATTGCTTAAAGTAGGTTTTCCATGCTTTTAGCTCTTTCTTCTTCACCCTCAGAGATACCTATAATTTAAATGTTAGCTTACTTCACATAGTCCTGTATCTCTCTCAATGATTGCTCAGATTTTTTTATAGTCTTCTCTGCCTCTTTGAGTGATTTGGTTATCTCGAGAGCCTTTTCTTCAAGCTCTGATATTCTTTCTTCTCCTTGGTTCAGCCTTTTCTTAAAGCTTTCAACTGCATTTTGAAATTGTCTGAATGATTCTTTCATTTATTTAAGTTCTGTTATATTCTTTCTTATGTTGTCTATCTCTCTAGTGAATTTTTCATTTTTTCATTGATTTCCTGAAATAATTTTTTGGCTTCTTTTTGTTGGTTCTCAACTTTCTCTTTAATTCCAATCATCATATTTGCCATCCACATTTGGAATTCCATTTCTGTCATTTTGGTAATTTTCTTATGGGTAGTGGCTCCTACTGTAGCTCCATTGCGTTCCCTTGGGGGTGTTGAAGTATTATGTTTCTCATGTTTCCAGGGTCCTTTTGCTGGTTCCTTGTCATCTGAATCCACTTCTATTGGCTCTGGGTTAATAGGAATGCAGGGCACCTGTTCTCCTTTGTTGGGGACTCTCTCAAACTAAGTCTAGGAGTGACAGCTGAACAGAGCTGGGGGTCCCGAGTGAAGTGTTGGACCTCAGGGAGGTTCAGAAAGCCCAGTGGTAGTGGTAGGGCTCACTAGTGGGATCTTGGAGCCCAGGCACAACTGTAGTGTCTCAGGGATGGAGTTGCAAGCCTGGTGCAGGGCCTGGAGCTACAGGGCCAGAGCCTCAGACTTGGGCATAGTGAGAGCTTCAGAGTTGGCTCTGGGGATTTGGGGGACAGAGCTGCCCATATTGGTGCTGTTCCACTAGCATAGGGACTGCTGATTCCCAGTCACACAGGCATGGTTTTCTCTCAGGTCCCCAGGTTCCAAGTGGGTAGGCCAGACGTGCTGGTTGGCCAAGGTTCTCCCCCTACACCCAGAACCCACTGAGGCAGTTGTGCAAGGCTTCCCACATATTGCCTGTGACATCTGAGGCTCTCCCTCTGTTTGGCTTCCATGCCTAGGAGGAAGTGTGCTCAGCCCCCAGTCACAGAACTTGACATGGGGGAGTGTCCGTTTCTTCCATGGCCTGGCAGGGGTGATGCTAAAGTTACTACTGAATGGCTGGGTCCTGAGGGGACCTTCCTTTATGCACCAGAGCAATCAGGATGTCATCAGTTGCAGAAGCCTGGGATTGGCAGGCACCAGATTTCTGCTTCACCTACTCTTTGTTGGAATGTCTCTGCACAGACTCTGAGCAGCTCCCCAATTAGCCCAGAGATCTGCCAAGGAAGAGGGAGACCCTTCACAGATTGAGCTGCCTGTAGCTTTTGTTTCTCTCCTAATAAACAGTGTCCCTTTGGCTTACCTCTATCTTTCTGTCTTTGCCTCTTCCCAGCAGTGTGAATTGTATTGGGTCCCCCAACTTAATCTTAGATTAATCTTAATTAAGATTAATCTTAATCTCTGGTGGGTGGCACTTGTGAGCTAGAGTCAGCCACACCCTGTTTGATTGAGTTAGTAGATGTTTTTTTATGAGCTATAGAGCTATTCTCTATGGCAGTGGTTGATGCTTGCAGGAAAGAGCCAACTGCTGAGAAGCTCTTTTTTGCCCCGGGGAAGCTCTGGTCCATCAGGTGGAGCACTTGAATGCCTCAGGCTTTGGGAGGGGCCCTGTAGCTCCCAGGGGGTTGCTTGATCTCCACCACAGTAGAGGTGGGTGGGGGAGCAAGGCAGAGCATGGTTAGCTTATGCAAGCCTGGAAGGCTTTGTAAAGCCTTGGCAGGGCTCAGAGGTTGTTTAGCAGGCTGCTAGGGGGAGCTGCTGGGAGGAAAGTCAAGGCAGCCTCTACAGACTAGGAGGGATGCTTGTGGGGGAAGGGCCTGAACACTTTGTTCCTATGGCACCCTGGACTGGAATCTTCCAAGCTGGAGGACCTGCCCTAATTCAACAGTGCATCTTTCCTGTAGGGGGATGGGCACTCTCCCAGATTCCCATGCCTCAGACCCCTACAGTATTCTCCCATCAGTTTTGTCCATGTGGGCTCCCTGCCCCCCCCAGTCCAGCTCCCAAATCTCCCCCAACATTTTGTCCCCCAGCAATCTACTCAAGTCTGGGGGCCATGAGATCCAGCCTGCATGTCTAACCCTCTGGCATGCATCTCTAAGAAACGCTGGCAGGCAGGGAGCTCCCAGATTGGGTGCCCTGGGTCCCCTGCAGGTCCTTAAGGGGAAAGGAGTGTGCCCCAGTCTCTGTCAGACTGCAGGACGTGCCAGCTGTGGAGAGGCCACCACTTGCCAAATTCTTGGCTGAAACTGCTCTCCTGGTTGCAGTGGGTTGGGGAGGTTCAGGGACAGATAAGAGTCTGAATAGAAGAAGAAGAAAGCTGGCTCTCCAGCCTCTTGGGTCATTCTCCTTGGAAAGGAACCCCACAGGGAATGTCTAAGCTCTGGGATCATGCAAACTCTCCCAACTATTCTATGTTTGCTACAGAGCTTCAGCTTGTGGGGGTGGAAAAACTTCCAAGAAACTTGGTAGCCCACTTGTCACCAAAAGAGTGTGAGAGGGAGAAAGGGATCTACCCTTACCTCTTCACTGGGCTCTGAGCCTCTTTGGGTTTGATCTTTGCTGATATCTTTTTTATTTTATCTTCTTCCTTCTCTTCTTTGCAATTTTCCTCCATGAGGTCCCCAGCAGGCTCTGTCATTTCTCTCTATGCTCTATACCTGAGCTGCATCTCCTCTCCCCTCTCCTTTATCTGAAACCCTTCCTTCCCGCTGGGATGGTCAGGCAAATGATTTCTCTAGTCAGCCATCTTGCCCCTTCCTCTGTGGTTTCACTTTCCACAGTTTCAGTTACCCTGATCAATTGTGGGCCAAAAATATTGAATGGAAATTCTAGAAATAAACACTTCATAAATTTTAAATTGTGTGTTGTTCTGAGTAGTGAGATGAAATTTCACACTGTTGCACTCCATCCTGCCTGGGACATGAATCATCCTTTCATCTACTTTATCCATGCTGAATACGTTACTCTCCCATTAGTCATCTAGTAGCCATCTGGGTTATCAGATTGACTGTCAATATATCACAGTTCTTATGTTCAAGTTCAATAGTAGCCTAGCTCTCTGTCACAATGTCTACATCATTCACCTACTTCATCTCATCACATAGGCATTTTATCATCTCACATCATCACAAGAAGGGTAAGAATAGTATAATAAGATATTTTAATAGAGAGGAGAGAAAGAGAAACCACATTTACATCACATTTATTACAGCATATTGTTATTATATTGTATTACTAGTTTATAATGTTAATCTCTCACTGTGCCTAATTTATAAAACAAACTTTATGATACGTATTATATATAGGAAAAAATATAGTATATATAGAGTTTCGTACTATCTGTGGTTTTTAGCATCCGCTGACAGTCTTGGAATGCATCCCCTCAGATAAGAGGGGACTGTTGTAGTGAAAACACTATGTATCAAAATATATGGGATACATTTAAAAAGATAATCATAAAAAATTATATCCTTATCAGTAAAAATAATATAAGATTAAATGAATCAAATCACCAACTAAATGATCTAGAAAAAATAGCAAAGTAAACCAAAAAGAAAACAAGCACAAGAAAAGAAATAATATTTTTAAAGTATAAATTACTGAAGTAAAGAACAGGAAAAGACTAGATCAACTTTATACACCAAAACCCTGGTTCTTTAAAACAAATCAACAAAACAGATAAAACACTAGCTGATTTAATCCAGAATAAAAGGTTAAGAGTAAAAACATATAAAATAAGAAATGAGGCCAGGTGCAGTGTCTCAAGCCTGTAATCCCAGTACTTTGGGAGGCTGAGGTGGGAAGATCGCTTGAGGTCAGGAGTTCAAGACCAGCCTGGGCAACATGGTGAGAACCACCCCCCATCTCTACAAAAATTTTAAAAAATGGCTGGGCGTAGTAGTGCACACCTGTAGCCCCAGCTACTTGGGAGGCTGAGATGGGAGGATCACTTGAGTCCAGAAGGTTGTAGTTATGGTGAGCTGTGACCATTCCACTGCACTCCAGCCTGAGTCTGAGCAAAAGAACAAGACCCTGTCTGTATATAAAAAAAGGACAATGTTTGATACTGTGTTACTGAGGAAATTAAAACTCATAATAGATTACTCTGAGCATTTCTAATAAAATAAATTTTAAAATCTAGATGATATGGATAATTTCACAGAAAAACACAGTATGCCAAAATTGGCCCCAGTAGAGATAGCATAAACAGACCAATTTCTGTAGAAGAAATGGAAAATGGTATTAAAGAACAAATCTACAAAAAAGGAATAAATACTTATGTTGTATCAAATAAGCTTTTGCTATAGGAATGAGAGAGATTACACCTGAATAACAATTCATGTACCTCTTTATTCACAAAGAACAATTAGTGATAAAAAAATATGCCTCTGGATCCTAATTCAGCATTGAAGAAAAGTGAAAATTGTGAATATTATCAAACTGCAACCATTTATTACATATATTTGCAGAGTGCTATTCAAAGAAATAATGAATACATAACACCATTTCCACATTGAAATATGCTAATTGTCAAGTTTTTTAAATAAAAGGTACGATTTAGATTTTTTCTTGATTCACAGACAATGACTATAAAGAGATCATTTCTATGATTTAAGTCTCTTGCTCAAGGAGCATATCTCAATAACATAGGCTGTATTTTTAAATAACCTGAACCTTGGTTTCTAATAAACAATAGTTTGAGCCTTTTCCAGTACTTGATGATTTTCTTCATTTGTAGGAGAAAAAAATTAAATATTCTATTTTTCTGGGCAATTAAAAACCCACCCAGAATTCTGGTTAAAGATGGAAGATTTTTGATCACATATATTTATGTTCTCTCCCTCCGAGACTGCACAAAAATGATAGTAAAGGAATAAAAAAGATTATTATCTACAATAATAGTGAAATTGAGAGAGAAACTCAAGGCAGAGATCTCTAGTAGGAACTGACTTGTGATTTGAGGATAGTTTATGTCTCTTTAATTGGGAGACATGAATCCAAAGATTAATTCTTTGGAGTTTCACTACTGTGTAACAGTACCTAATAAGGTTCTTTTCCATCAGAGTTTGAAGGCTATCCTTATCTTGTGTCTCCTCCAGATAACTAGGTCTTCTGGTATTAGGTCATGCAAGGATTATTTAGGAGGATGTTGAGGAAAGGCTGCTTCTATCTGTTGATGACAATTGTGAGTATATTGCTTGAATCCTTTATTGGCCATATCTGCTTGCAATAGTGTGGGGTCTAAAATACATGGTGATATACTTAGATTTATAGACCAGTTAGTTACTAACTCATAAGAGGCTATTTGATGTGCCCTATAAGGAGTTAACTTATTATTATTGAAGGGAGGAGTACTACCACAGGCCATGGAAGTTCAAGACTCTGAGAGGCTGGGCATGGTGGCTCACACCTGTAATCCTAGCACTTTAGGAGGCCGGGGGAGGAGTACTGCTTGAGGCCAGGAGTTTGAGACCAGCCTGAGCAAGAGCGAAATCCTGTCTCTACAAAAAAATAGAAAAATTAGCCTGCCGTGTTGGCATGTGCCTGTAGTCCCAGCTACTCAGGAGGCTAAGCAGTTTGAGATTGCAGTGAGCTCAGGAGTTTCACCTCAGGGGTTTGATCTCAAGGAGTCTGGGGTTGCAGTGAGCTATGATGATGTCACTGCACTCTAGCCCAGGCAACAGAGAAAGACCCTGTCTCAAAATAAATAATAAAAAAAGAGTCTCTGAGAATTTTACTAATTTGAGTTTTAGAATTCCATTTGTTTTTTCTACCTTTCCTGAAAAGTGGAGGTGATATGGACAGTTAAGTTTCTTTTTCTTATTTTTTTGCCAAGGAAGAAAGGAATTTTTTGATACAAAAGACACCTTGTAGGGAGAATGGGAGAAGCCGCCCCAAATCCATCTCCCAGACTAAGGCAGATCATGTGCTTTTTAAGGAGGGCTTATGGACCTTGGAGCAGGTCAAGGGGGCTGGTGAGTTTTGACATCAAGAAGTCTGGCCTGCAGAATCTCAACTCCTTTGTCTTAAAGAAAATCCACCATTTCTGGGAAATGACTCAACAGATCAAGTAGTTAGTTAAGGGAGAGGATTATAAAAAACATATGGGGTCATTGAAATTTGTTCATGGAACCAGTTACAATTCCCTCCTTCTTTTTTAGTTCATTACTCAATCTTGGGGAATCAGATGCTGCATCTACCTGTCTGCTTCTTGCTGGAATGGGATGTAGTTGGGGTATGAGGAAGAACAAAAATATTGGGCCTTTAACTGAAACTTTTTAGATTACATGTCGTTGAGTTGCAATCCTCTCTGCACCAAGGTAGCAAAGTATATCAAAAGAAGTAGCCATCCCTGTCTGAGATCATTCCCAGGAAATATTGGCCTTGTGTCCCCCAGATGGAATTTCCAAGCAAAATTTCCCAGTCATTCATAAAAAGTTTTAGGGAGCTAGTGTAAAGGGCAACTTTTGACCTGTTGTGGACTGAAAAGTAGGTGGTAAGGATTTCCAACAAGCAAGCGTTCCCCATTGTCTAGATGTTTAGATAATTACAGGCCTGAGGGTTTTTTTTTTTTCCATTGACACCACAGACAAAAATATACTCAGAGGGTGCACCAACAGTACCTGCTCCTCTTTGCCCGTCCCTCTGGGAGCTGGTGTGTTATCAATTTCCCTAGACTTTGGGGAAATACCATTTGCTGATGTACTATTATACAAATAGAGGTTCCCTGGTTATCCAATTGGAGGGAGGGGATTAAGGCCAATTGGTTGGACAATTGCTGGGTTCCTCTTTTGGCCCCTCAAGTCTACCATGGACAGTTCTCTGATGTCCCCAGCAGTGTATGATGGCTACTTCCCTGTGCAGTAAAACAGCTTTTAATAACTTTAGACTTTGTGGTCCATATTTAATTTTCTTGTTTTTGGAGGTAAGGTACTCTTGTTGCTTCCAAATAGCTTTATGAGAATGTACCACCATACAGGCATACTTAGAAATCAGTCTAGTTAATGCAGTTAATTTATTATTCTGGGCAGATGTCCCAGGGATAGGGATTATGGCTCAATTACCTGTTGGCTGGTAACCACAGCATAGCTTTGCATCGTCCCTGTTCCACATGGTTGCTTCCATCCATAAAGAGATCCTCAACTGGATCCAGAACGGGCTGATCGGTCAAATCCAGGAGACTAGAATATACTTGGTCAATAATCTGAACATAATCATAGAATGGGGAAGTCTATAGGCAGCAAGGTAGCTGGATTTAAGGTGGATACCAGCTTCAGAGTTGCATTAGGACTATTTAACAAAGCAGCCTGATATTTACCCATCCAGACATGGGGCATTAACCAAAGCCTCCCTTTTGTTCTAGTAGGAGCAATACATAATGCATGACATGAACAGTCACCAGTTGCCCACAGGCAAATTTTTCACCTTTCTGTAAGATGTCATAAGTAGCAGCCACCACTCTCAGATAAGTGTGCCATCCTTTTGTTGCCACATCCAATTGCTTAGAGAAATAAGGTACAGGTTATTTTTGATCCCCCAAAGTTTGTGCTAATGCCCTGAGTCCAATTCCTTGCCTTTCTTGAATGAACAAATCAAAAGGTTTATGTAAGTCCAGGAGACCCAATGACTGCTTTTTAATAGTCAAGAAAGCCTTGTGGCATTCCCTGGTCCAAGTAAGTGTTTATTTTCATTCCCCTTTTAAAGCTTTATAGAAGGGTTTGCTATTAACCTGAAGTTAGGAATCTAAATCTGGCAAAACCCAGCCATACCCAAGAATTTGGCCATAACCAGTAATCTGGCAACTGTTTGCAGGTGGTAGGGACTGCTGTTTGATTTACAGAGTCCCTCCAATCTGAGAGGAGATTCCAAGTTCCAAGAGATAATTCAGATCCCAAGTATTTGACAGGAGGAAGTGAGATCTTAGCTTTTTCTGAGATGCTTTATATCCTTTGTCAGACAGTAAATTTAATATAATTATGCATGTTGCCTTGATTCAGGTTCAGTCTCACTGGCTATAAAGATATTGTTTACATACTGTACAGTCATTCCTTTGCCTAAAACTATTTCCCTCAAATCTCTGGCCAGAATTTTTCTGAATATTTTGGGGGAGTTTTTATCCCCTGAGGAGGGACAGTCTAGTAGTACTGGCATTTAGCTTTAGACTTTAAGTCTTCCCATTCAAAAGTAAATAGTTCTTAAGATTCAGGAGCAAGAGGAATGCAAAAGAAAGCACCTTTTAAATGTATTGCTGAAAACCAGGCAAAATTTCTAGGTAAAGTGGTAAGGAAATGAACATCCCCCATCATTTGGTTTATTGCCCGTAGGTATTGAACAAACTGGTAGGCGTGTCCAACCTCCCTTCCGTTCATGGCTGGGAACTCAGTTTTAAGGTTTGTTTGTTCCCTTGGGTCCCCTTGGCCAAGAGGGTGTCTGTTCAGTTGGCAGGGAAGGGGGGTTGCCTAGGATTTTATTTCAGTTTACATTTCCCTTTTGGCCAAGATTTGAGAGAGACAGAGCACTGATGGCCAAACTTTTATTAAGTTCCATTGTTGCCAGAGTGGTGTGGCTACCTGCCCCAGGTCCATCCTGTCCCTTGGTGGGACCATTATGGCCAAGGGACTTATAGTCAAAATTAAATGTTCTAGGCCAAATGGAAATGGAGGTGGACAGGCATTTATTAACTTTTAAAAATCTTATAAGCAACATAAAAGCAAAAAACCAAATGCCAAAAACAAGGTTATAAAATGTGTTAATACTTATCCGTAAGTGTTGAGCTATTATAATCTTGGGTTTTGTTGCCGACTTACAGCAATTCGTTATATAAAACATAAGCATTGTTAACTATTTAAGCTAAGGGATTTAGAGACTTCTGTTGTATAGCAGTATTTTCTTCAGTCACTTTAGTAATTTGTCCTAAGGTGCCCAATAAATTTCTTATTATATGTCTGTTTTCATAAACCCCATCACTGGGAACAACCATACCCGGGAAGCTCCGTCACTGGGTGTCTTGATATCCTCTCTGTAATTTTATTTTAAGTCTATGGGAAGCAGGAACTTCTTTATGGTTGGGGTGGATGCCTGGACCTTGTGGCCCAAAAAGGTAAAGTCCCTCATTTTCCCAGCTGTTTAGGCATCTATGTGTCCATCCTTGATCTGGAGGGTCTGAACTAATTCTATTCCTCAAAGTCAGCCCTTACAATCTCACATGCCCTCCTCTTCTGTGATAGTCCCTGGGCCTAGAGGAAGAATGTCTGTAGTTTTAGCTGCAGAACATTGGCAATAGAGAACAGGTAAAGGCCATCAGGATTGAATAGTTTTTAGATTATGAAGATATTAGGCAAACTGTGCTATTTACTGTATATTTGTCTTGACTCTGAAAATAAAGCAAGAATAGTCAGTAATGTTTTAAGTAAAAAATCCTAAAAATATTTTAGTCCTTTCCATGACTTTTTCTTAAAGAAACAATTCTTGTACCATAGCTGATTATAAACTGATATTTTACAAGAATCTAAGTAAAATAATAATTGTCTGTGAATGATAAAATTCTTAGAATAGCTGTGGTTAAAGACACAAAGGAGATTTCATTATTTCTATGTCATAAAGCAATTTAACATAATAAGTATAATTATTATTCATAACACATATGAAGACATATAATAATTTCAGGAATCTCATATAATGTTGGAACACACACACAAACATGCACACACACACACACACACACACACATATATATATAAAACATTCATATAAATATAACCCAAAGAAAGTTAAACACCATTTCATGTTTGACAATGCTTCCTATATGGTTTTACTATACCAAATAAACTTAATATGTCTCTCTTGGACTTTTAGTGGCTCTATTATTAAAAAGTTATTTTGAGGTGAAAGAGACTGAATTTAGAATTTTGCTTTTGGAAAGCTTGTCAAATATTAAAGTTTTAAAACATTTGCTTAAAACAGACTCACAAGTCACCATAAAATAATGGTCATCTATTTAACCAAGAGTAATAGTCATCAAAAGACTTTAAAGACAATGAAGGAAGTCCCACGGGTATAAAAACCTTAACCCTTTCAAAGTTTAGTTTTTCTAGTTAGTAAAAAACCTGATAAATATGACAAAGTGATTATCTTGATAAAACATAAAATCTTTATTTCTTTTAGGCCAGTTACCCAAAACGTAAAGAAAAACTTTCTTTAGTTCAAATTTTTTTTTTCTTATGGGAAACTCATTTAGACAACTTGGAAGTCAAACCTCATGAAAAGGGCACCAGAATTTATCAGACATAAGAAGACTGTGTCCAGAGCCATGAGTAAACATTTTATTATAAAAGAAACAAGAAACTAGAAAACTAAAACCTTGCGAAGGGGAATACACAACTTAGTAACAGCTTAGGAAGATTTTATTTGGCCACATTGAACAATTCAGACATATCAAGAAGTTAAGAAAAAACATTGCTTTTCAGATCTTTAAGATAAATATTTTAGCATCAGACCTTAACAGTAGACTTAGAACCAGAGAGGGAAAAATGTTACAGGAGCCAAATAAAAGGTCGAAGGAGAAGGTTGTCAGCTCAGGCCTTCTCAAGGGGAGGAAAAGCTGAAAGCAGTAAGACACAGCAAAAGTTGAACTTCTGAGATGTAAGTCTGAGAAGTTTCCAAAAAAGCAGATTATAGAATCAGAATTAAAACCCTTGTAATTTTCTTAAGAACAAACTAATATTTTAAGAGAACCTTGTTGCTTTAGCCTAAAATGTTTCCTTTTAATTATAGCCAACTTGCTCACATAAAAATCCCTTTATAAATTTTTAAAACTAACATAAACCCCCTATGACTTGCTTCAACATTTGTTTTGTATTAAACCACTCCTGAGCTAAAGACATCGTACTGCCTCAGTCCTGCCTCAGCCTCCTGGGAAGCTGGGACAAAAGGCATGTGCCGCCATGCCCAGCTAAGTTTTCTATTTTTTGTAGAGAGGGGTCTCACTCTTGCTCAGACTGTTCTTGAACTCCTGACCTCAAGTGATCCTCCCACTTCAGCCTCTCAGAGTGCTAGGATTACAGGCATGAGCCACCGTGCCTGGCCCCTAAATTTTCTTAAATAACCAGTCATTTTACTTTAGGACCAAACATTTACCACATAATATCTTTTTCATATAAGATTATTTTATTTTCTATTTAACCATATTTATCAAAATATATCTTTATATTTATAACTTTCTTCACATCTCTCCTACTTACTGGTTTTTTATCTTGTTTTATAAAAACCTTTAAATAACTTCCAAATTAAATAAAATTATTCCTTCTAATAAAGAGTAACATTTATGCCCATTTTATTTTTTCTATAAAGACATATCTTATATATTTATTTTTGCCTTATTTTATATATAGTATCACATACATTAACCAGAAATTTTAACTCCTAGTAACCTAAACTTTGGCGAAAACCTAGGAAGCAAGAAATCTTGAATCATCTGTTATAAGCATTTAACTCATTTATATTTACCTATTTTAGCAGTTTACTTAGATTCTAGTTATCATTTCAAGTTATTTTCCTGTTAACCATTTTTAAGAGTCTGTGAATATTAGATATACAACCAGTGTTATTAGTTGTGCCCTCAATAAAGTCATTCAATGTCTAAATAAATTTAATATCTAAACATATTTTCCTAAACAAAATTTGGGGGAAAAGAATTTTAAACAAAGACCAAGAAACGATCATAAAATATATTTCTAATTATTACTTTTAAACTTAAAAAAGATACCAAAGTAACAATGTAAGTATTATAGTAAGACTTGCTATTCTGAATAATGTAACATCTTCAAGTTCTATAAATATAGTAGTTTTAGAACACATCCTGCTTAAAAATGTTAACTAATTTGATCTTTCTAAAATGTCAACATCCCAATATATAATTTATTGACATGACATCATCTGACTGTAGACTGGATCAACCTCTAACGTCAATCCTTAGCATCTCAAATAAAGTCATAACATTTTTACATAAGGATAAAGATCAAGCTATTTTAAAAAAACAATCTAAAGAGTCTCAAACCATTTTTCTACTTAAGTGCAAATTTGAGTACCTATAATACACTTTCAAAGAGTAAGATTGTTTTGAGAGTCTATTTAGATTCTAAGAATAATTACTTTAAGAAATAATAGTTCAGGGATTCCTTTTCAAATTATCTTAGGCAAAGGCCTTTGCTATGACAACACACTGTACACATAACAGGCTAGCTAGCAACCAGTACTCAGAACAAGTCAAGAGTAAGCCAGACTAAAGAGACAACTTAAGCATCTAATTTGATTTAAGCTCTTGTAACTACAACAGCTTTAAATCCTTAACAATACTGTTAATTCAGATGACAGAGTGAGTCAGAAACAGATTTTATGTGTACTTTTCCACAGCCAGTAAATTCAATGGAAGAAACTGCATTTACAGCTAGGATTAAGAGATCTATACCAAAATGTCTTCATAAACCTTTTACCATAAGTTTCCCTTTAAGTGCTATCATTTACTTTGAATTTTATTTAGTCTAATACTGACACTTATTTTTGTTTAGGCATGCGTACTTTTCACCTAAGCAAGAACCTTAAACACATGGGTAACTTTGCCATTAACTCAGGAGATTTAGTTGTTTTCATTACGTCAACAGTATTAAATTAGTCTTACTTATCAAAAATCAAACAAACACTGACAATTTTATTTTGGTTGAGTTTATAGTTTTATAACTTTTGTGTCAAACCCTCACACCTTCAAATATTAAAATGACCAGTAAACCCAGACAAAAATTTATGGTGACAATTTTGAAGACATTTTTATTTTTATTTTTCCAATAGTTTTTTAAAAAACAAGCTTATTTAACAAAGATTGATAAATTCATATGAACTTGTAAAACCTTTGGGCTTATTTACTTAATTTATGAGAGCTCCTTTTATTTATAAGCCAATTTTGGTACCATGTAGACATAACATATAGGTCATTAAATATGAAATTTCCGATTTTAAATCAAAAGTGTAGTTTATTATATCTCAAACCAGAAGCAGTACAATTAATCAAAGTATGAGCCTAAAGTATTGTCACAGTTTTGCCATCTTAACAGTAGCTTGTTTATGCCAGCAGCAAAGAAGCCTGGAGAGGGAGTGGCTGTGAAATCCCAAAAGGTGTTTTCCACATCTTGTTGAGAATTGAATATTTTTCCTTGCAAGAAGTGGCCCAAAGCCTGGAAGAAGTGGTAGTCAGTTGGTGCAAGGTCTGGTGAATATGGTGGATGATGGAGAGTTTCCAAGTCCAGCTGTTGTAGTTTGAGCAGCTTTGGTTTTTTGCAACACGTGGTCTTGCAAGAGGATTGACCTGTTTCTATTGATCACTCTCGGCTGCTTAATCACAAGCCTCCTCATCACTTCATCCAGCTGGCTGCGGTAGAAATCCACTGTAATGGATTGACCAGGTTTCATGAAGCTGTAGTGAATAATATCAGTGCTGGACAACCAAACAGACACCATTAGCTTTTTTTGATGAATATTCAGTTTTGGATTGTGTTTCAGCACTTCGTCTATATCCAACCATTGTGCTGAACACTTCAGATTGTCAAAAAGAATCCATCTTTCATCACAAGTAACAATACAGTGTAGAAATGGTTCGCCTTTATGTTGTGACAGCAAAGAAAGGCAAGCTTCAAGATGATTTCTCTTCTAACACTCCTTTAATTCATGTGGAACCCAATTATCAAGCTTCTTTACCTTGCCCACTTGTTTCAAATGGTCCAGTACTGTTTTTTTTTATTTATTTATTTCCTTCCTTCCTTCCTCCCTTACTTATTATATAACTCAAGCATCTATTTTCTTTAAAATAATCTTTACTCATAATTAGTCCTCTTTCCACCATGATGTAGTGAGGAGGATTAACAAATCCTCTCCTGACAAAGCAACTATAAAGCTGTAAAAAATACTAAATAACTATTTCAGTGTTATAAAAATCATCCAACAAACTGAGTAGCATTTAGTCTTCAAATGTATTCTTGAAAATCAGTATATCAGCTTTTTTGGCATAATAATTCAGTCGGAATAGGATAGGCTGTGAAAATCAGCAACTTGGCTGCCACTGCTGGAGGGGTCTACCCTGATATGGACTTGAATCACTTAAAGTGGTGATCTTATACTCATAAAAGTGAACAGAGCAAACCAGTGGCTTCACTACTTTGCAGTTACAGCCCTGTTTGGGGACTATGCAATGGACTAGCAAACTAGCTGGAGGTGTTTTTTTTTAAATTTTTTTTTTGTTGTTTGTTGTTTATAGGGGTACAGATGTTTAGGTTACGTATGTTGCCCTT
>RJWJ010025196.1:0-24288 GCA_004363605.1 Indri indri
TCATAAATTCTTTGCCTAGGCCAATGTCTAGAAGAGTGTTTCCAACATCTTCCTCTAGAATTCTAATAGTTTCACTCCTTAGGTTTAAATCTGTTACCCAGTGTGAGTTGTAATGGAAACAGTATTAATGAGCCCAGTCTAGCTCTGGAAGGGGTGGGAGAAAGGGCTTTCAAGAAGCCCTTTCAAGAACCTCTGACACAAATCCACATCTACATACAGGTAAGGCCACTGATAATCACTAGCAGGATCCAGCCTCTCTCACTTGGCCTCATCTCTCACTACTCCCCCACACTTTGAGTTCCACCGGTACCATCCCAAAGTCATGGTGCTGTCCAAACCCTCCGTGCCTGGCATGTCCCCCATCACCGTACCCTCATCCACTCCCTACTACTCACTCCTTCAGAACTCTGCCCAAGTAGCACTTCTCAAAGCCCTCCCTGGTCCCTCACCCAGCTAATCATTCCTTCTTTATCTCGAACATACTTTTTGGTTGCATGAATCACACCGTATGGCAATTATTTCTTTACATGTTCTTTTGTCCCATACTATTTCAAAGAAAGATAAGATAATCATACCCTCTCAGCATACTATCTTGCTTCCTCTTCTTCCTGTTATCTATTAAGGAGAAAAACAAAACCCGCCACAATCTTCCAGGTCTATGATACATCATAATAATGGCAACTATACACCAAATGCTTACAAATGCCAAATTTAATCTTCAAAATAAGCCTATGAAGTAGGTACTATTTTTTTCTCTATTTTACAGCTGAGGAAATTAAGGCATAGGGAGCATAAATAATTCATTCAGGATCACACAGAGCCAGGACTCTTACCCTATAGGTTAGCTGAGGCTTGTGCCTTCCACCTAAACTCTGTCC
Organism: Indri indri; assembly: GCA_004363605.1. Classification (NCBI taxonomy): domain Eukaryota; kingdom Metazoa; phylum Chordata; class Mammalia; order Primates; family Indriidae; genus Indri; species Indri indri. The sequence goes on from RJWJ010025196.1 coordinate 879, forward strand.
TGACAAACCGCTGCAACCCCCACACCATGGGAAGCCACATCGCCCAGGGCATCCACTGAAACTGGAAGCTCATGGGCTGATGAAACAGATGGCTTGTGGAACATTACAATAAGTCTCTTTCCTAGAGGCTTATTAGACCCTGGAGAATATGTGCTCTGTGAATTGAGTATTAACAGATACAGAAATCTTCAGAGAAACAAGATGATAAAGGAGCAGCCATTGCCAGCCAATGACCAAATAAAGCATTTCTGGGGTCAGTGGGACAAGTGGCAAGATTCTTTGCAAATCCATGTACTCTAACTATGAATAAGACTAGTGATTGACATCATCTACTAAGCAAGAAAATATCTCTTCATGGTACATGTTGTAAAATATTATAAAGATCTATGTAAAATAATATAAAATTTAAAAGATAATATGGCAGATAGCAGCTACTAGAGTTATAGTTAACAGAGAGACTAAAGTCTTGGGGAAATAAAAGTCGTGAAAATATTATGGCTTTTCAACTCAGTAAAATTTTATTACTATTTCTAAGATGTAAAAGTTTTTTTCATCATTATGAAAGACATGAATCCTAAAGCCTTCTTGATTGCCCCCACCCCCAATCAGATATAAACTTTGCTCCTTGGACTTCCACTGCATTTCGTACTATTATGTAACATCCTTACTCATTTAATAAAGCTTATTTTTAATGATTCTAATAGTAGCACAGGTTCACTGTAAACATTTTTTAAAAAAATAGAAAAGAATAAAGAGGAATATTAAAATCGCTTTTAATTCATCACCAAGACAACCACTATTACCATTTTGGAGTATTCCTTTCCATCTTTCACATGTGTAATTTTTAAGAGAACTCAATTTGTACAGTTTAGCGTCCAGTTTGATTTTTCTCATGACACTATTTTGTGAGCATTTCTCCATCATTAAATATTCTTATGACCTGGTCTACTTTGTCTTAGAGTTATTGATACGCATATCTCATCACACCTACTAGACTGTAAGTTCCCCAAGGGTAGGGCTACATCCTCCTTGTCTTTCATATACCCATAATGGTGTTCCATATGTTGTAGACACCCAGTGTTTTTTTTTTTGTTTGTTTTGTTTGTTTTTGAGACACAGTCTCACTCTGTTGCCTGAGTTAGAGTGCCATGGCATCAGCCTAGCTCACTGCAACCTCAAACTCCTGGGCTCAAGCAATCTTTCTGCCTCGTTTTCCCAAGTAGCTGGGACTACAGGCATGTGCCACCATGCTTGGCTAATTTTTTCTATATATTTTTTACTTGTCCAGCTAATTTCTTTCTATTTTTAGTAGAGACGGAGTCTCACTCTTGCTCAGGCTGGTCTCGAACTCCTGAGCTCAAGCAATCCTCCCGCCTCAGCCTCCCAGAGTGCTAGGATTACAGCCGTGAGCCACAGTGCCTGGCCCCCAATAAGTGTTTATTGAATTAACTGAATTAAATTGAATCTTGTATAAGATCCTTAGAAAGTTTCACTATATAACAGGAAAAAGAATAAAGAAAAACAACAAAAACAGAAAAAAGAAATTCATGCATGACTAAAAACAAGTATAAACTATGCCAAAAAAGAAAATTGAAATCATACATACGTGCATATGTATATTAAGTTTTATATTGATTTTTTCACCAAAAATTGTATAGTGAGCATGATTACCATGTTATTTAATTATTCTTCAAAAACATGATTTTTAAAAAAGTGGGTGAAGAGTTATTCCCCAACATTAGACATTATGGTGTTCTTTTAGTCCGTTTCTTCCACCATAATACCTTGTATACACTTCTTTTAGCCAACAAACACAGCCATAGAAATATTAAGTCGCATGGAGCTCTTTCCTGAGCTTTGACAGCAACAGCTTGGTAAAAACAGTATCACCAAGCCTTCTCCCTGGGGACTGCCTGCCACACAACTGTCCTTTGAAGACAGGCTTGTACCCTTTTCACCTTGTACCCTTTTCACCTCTGATTTGCAGAAAAATAACGAGAAGTCTATGAACTAGCTCTGTGTGGCAGCACAAGTGTAAAGGGAACAGACTCAGTTGACACTTGAGTCATATTTGACTCTCACCTTCATAGTCACAGCCAACGATTTCCCCCAAATAAATAGTCCCTTTATTGAAAGAGCTTACCTGTATTGCAGCTGGTCCCTCTTATCAGTCAGGAGAGAAGCAAGTGAGGTGGAGTCAGCCTGTCTTCAAAGGACAGTTGTGTGGCAGGCAGTCCCCAGGGAGAAGGCTTGGTGATACTGTTTTTACCAAGCTGTTGCTGTCAAAGCTCAGGAAAGAGCTCCATGCGACTTAATATTTCTATGGCTGTGTTTGTTGGCTAAAAGAAGTGTATACAAGGTATTATGGTGGAAGAAACGGACTAAAAGAACACCATAATGTCTAATGTTGGGGAATAACTCTTCACCCACTTTTTTAAAAATCATGTTTTTGAAGAATAATTAAATAACATGGTAATCATGCTCACTATACAATTTTTGGTGAAAAAATCAATATAAAACTTAATATACATATGCACGTATGTATGATTTCAACTTTGTGGGAAAAAATATGTGCGTGTAGGAAAGGAAGGAAATACACCAAAATGTTAACCATGGCTATTTCTGGATGATGAGATTATGTGTGATTTTGGTCATTTTCATTATATATCTCTAAATTATCTATATTGACCTTTCACATTTACATTACAATAAGTAGTTTATAACTGGAAAAATTAAGAAATGGTGAGACTGACCTTCTCCACATAATGTGGTATGGAGGGTGAGGGTACAGAAAGGAGACAGAAATGAGAAATGAGATTCTTTATTCTCTTCCTCTTAGGGATAATTTCGGTTTGTATCTCCTGTTTGAAGCCTTTTCCACTAATCTTTGGCTCAAGTTCAGTAGTGGCCAGTTCTTTACTAGAGAACCTTTTCTTCTCCCACCCCGACAGCACATGGATTACTGTCTGGGTCTGAACTGGGATGACCTAGTCCTGACATTCAGCGCATCCCAGGGGCGCTATAGGTGAGGGTTTGAAGAAACACTTCTCTTGATAAATAGATTTATTACAACAGGGCAAATAAGATGAAGACAAGAACAGGATGCCTCCTGTTGGGAATAGGTGCCAGACGCAGTTTCTCCCAGGGTTCCTCACCCCACCTGACTGTAAATGAAGCAGTTTAGTCCTGGCTTAGGGTCTCTAGAACCTTTCAATTTCTCTAATCACTTTTAGTGGCTTAGTGAAGGAAACATCTTGAACTCTCACCTCTGCCTCCCAGAGTGCTAGGATTACAAGTGTGAGCCACCGCGCCTGGCAATGAGTAAAGGAAACATCTATGCACTTTCATAATAAACTTAAAGCTACATCCACTCACATGAACTGTTGAAGAATTTTTGTTTTTGTTTAGCTCTTACAGCATCTAGTATAGAATTTTTTTTACATAGTAGGCACTCAATAAAGTAACTGGAATATAATGGAATGAAATAATTGTTATCAATTTGTGTCACTTCTCTAATTCATGCTACCAGGCCTGAGGCTTGACCCACACTTGACTTTCATTCGCCCTGAGGCAGAGGAGGAATGCTACCACAGTATTGAGAAACCACAAAGAATACTCTGTACTCAGATATAAGACTATTTCTACAGGTGCCACATTCCACAGACTCCACCAAGCCTTGCAGTCTTTTTATGTGATGTCTATATGAGCTAATAAGGAAATGGGATCTGGGGCTTCGAGTAAGGGAGAAATCAGAAGTGATCACCTCACCTGGTCTTCATACCTCTCTCTCCATGGCCTAGAGGAACCTATCATTTCAAAGTTTACTACTCTAAGGTGTACTATATAATAATAGTATACCTTAGATTTGGGGTGCAAAGTTATAATTTTAAATATTTCCTCCCATTATTCTCCAAAATATGGCAATACTTGGCTATTGTAACCACCAGCACTAAGCATGTCAGCCAAACTAGACCCATCACCATTTCCCAGATACATGCTGTAATTTTCAATACTTTTCTTCTTTCCTTCAATTTTGTATGCCTCATCCCATCTGTACCAAAATCTGACCATCGCCTGAAGGCTTTCCTAACTGTGGCAGTGTGAGACACTATTCGCTCATGCCTCTGTATGACAGTTACCAAATGCTAGTTTACATTTTAATATGGGTTCATGTGGTTTTTTTAAAATAACAACTTTATTGAGATATAATTCATATACCATATGATTAACCTAATTAAAGTGTAAAATTAAATGGTTTTTAGCATATTCAGGGTTGAGCAACCATCACCAAAATGAATTTTTTAACAATTTTCATCACCCCAAAAAAGAAACCCTGCACACATTAGCATTCACTCCTAACTCCCTTCCCTCCAGCTCTTGGCAACCACTAATCTACTTTCTGTCTCTAGAGATTTGCCTATTCTGGACATTTTATATGAACACGATCACACGGTATGTATTCTTTTATGGCTGGTTTCTTTCACTCATGTGTTAGCATAATGTTTCCAAGATTCATCCACATTGTAACATATATCAGCACTTCATTTCTTTTTGTGCTTAATAATGTTCCATTGTATGGATATACACTTTAACCTTCATCAGTTGAAGGAGACTTGGGTTGATTTCACTTTTTCACTATGATGAAAAATGCTGTCATGAACATTCATGCATAAGTTTTATAATGACATATATTTTCATTTCCCTTAGGTATATACCTAAGAGTGGAATTGCTAGGTCATATGGTAACTCTGGTTTTTCTAACCTTTTGAAGAACAGCCAGACTGTTTTCCAAAGTGACTGCACCACTTTTCATTCCCATTATCAGTCTATGAGGGTTTCAATCTCTCAACACCTGCACCATCACTTATTATCTATTGTCTTTTTTATTTTAGCTATCTTAGTGGGTATGAGCAGTATCTCGTGATTTTTATTTGCATTTCCCCAATGGCTAATGATGTCGATCACCTTTTCATGTGCTTATTAGTGATTTTTACATCTTCTTGGAGGAATGTCTATTCATATCCCTTGCTCTTTTTTAAATTGGATTTTTTACCGGTTCGTGTTTCATCTCTGTTACTATATATCTATATGTAGTTACTATATATTGGTAACTGTAAATCTCTTGAAGGCATTTTGTCCACAAAATCATGAACATTGGAGTTATATTCCACTATGTTGGTATCCAGAACACCACAACTGTGTGACTTGGCAAGTTGATTAATTTTCCTACATCTCAGTTTTCTTGTCTATTAAATGTAGAGAATAAGACCTACATTACACAATGGATGTGAGGATTAAATGAAATTATGACTAGAAAGCCCCTAGGAGTGTGCCTGTCACTTAGAAAATAACCAATAAGTGTTACATATTATTTTTAATAATTTTTTATACCTACCAATGTGTAGTTTAGTTTCATACATACGATAGGTATTCAATGAGTATCTGTGAATGAATAATTTAGGAACAAAAATTATTTTAGCATATTTATAGTTGTAATTATGACTATCTATCCATGAAAAGGTCAAGCAACCCAGTATGGAATAAACATAGGCTGAGCAAGTGGATAAATTAAAAAGATACATAGCCATCCAACTCCCAAAACAATCGCCAAAGAAAACACTTCACCAAGTCTTAGGGAAAAAAATGTAAATTCAATAGGAGTAGTCATGAGATACTTTTACAGCTCTAACAAATGCTTAGCCAAAGACTCACAGATCGAAAAATATGTCATTATTCGAATCTTCGAAATAAAGAAATAAAGCCCAAACACTTCAGTAAAGAATCCTAATTTGAGGAAAGATATTCAGGAAGGCATCTCAATCTATCAATCCTATAGCAACAGCAAACTAAGGCAAAGGAAGGAACTACTGAAAACCAAAGAAGTAGACATTAAGTGACAAAACTGGAAGACTTACTCTCAGCCCTGGTAAATACAGAGGCTGACTCCTCATGATGGACTGAAAGACTCCATCTCCGTCTGCCTTCAATACTGCCTTAAACAGAGAGTAATTGGTTTTTTGGGATTTGGATCACAGTTGGTAGGAAGATGGTAGAACTTTAAACCATCCTAGGCCAATATGGATAAACCAACCTGAGAGGGATTCCGCAGTGGAAATAAATCAAAATCTTGCATGCCGGGCTAAGCATTCACCTGATAAGCAATGAGCAGACATAGGCTCACAGCAGGAGGGAAAAATTAAATATGGATTGAAAGAATGAAAGCAGTGCTTTAGAAAGGCTCATCTGAATCAGAGGTGGCTGGAATGGAGGTAGGAATCAGGTTTAGGAGGCATGAGGTCTTGATATAACTTCGAGACAGATAATGCAATAAACATAAATCTTGGACAAGGAGAGTTCAGACCAGCCTCTCAAATCTTAAGTCTCAAAACATGAATGGCCCAAAGCAGAGGACCATGGTTTAGTTCATGTAGGAAATTGTGCAATCATGAGTAAACACTGTTGTCAACTTTGTTTCTCTTTACGCTGATCATGATCTAACAAGGAGCAGAGAATAATAGTTATGCCAATAACGACTATTACTATTACAGCTCATAATAATACTAATAATTGCCACTACTTATGGAGTATTGACTTTGTGCTAGGTACTAATGTTAAGCACTTTAGCCTTATGCCTTACAAGGACCCTATGAAACAGATAATATATTAATACTTCATAACACAGATGATGAAATCAAAGTTTAAAGAGATTAACAAAATCAAGATTAAGAGAAATCTGATTTCCAAAGATAGGTTTTGAAAACTATATCTGATAAAAGCCAAAACCTACTCTTTCAACTACATCAGTATAATGCCTCCCAGCTAGTATGGTTTATGAAAGGATTCCCCACTCAGATTATTTCTTAGCTTTTCTGCAGTCAATAGGTCAATAGAGCCCATCGAAGTCAGGTATGCCCAAAACTATTCATGCATTTATTTCATTCATTCAGTATGTACTGAGTGCCTACTATGTCTTAGGGGAATGCCATGGTAAACAGATGCAGTTCCTGCCCCATAACATTCTAGTCAGGAGACTTATACTGAAATGTATTCAGCTTGACTAAGCATAACATAACAGTGAAGTTTTGAAAAGCTGACAAATATGCCATGTACTTTCCCAATTCCCTATAACCCATGTTCCTTTCCCCAGATCATGCATTATGTTGTCCCCGCCACCCTCTATGGCATCTCCTCTAGCTAGCCACAGACAGACCCCATCGCTGTGGGGGCCCACAAGCCACTATGGCTCTTTCGCCTCCCAGAGAGTTTTTATCACTCTCCAGGCTGACTAGATGGTTTCAAGGCCCACTGCAGGGTTTAGGGATGCTGCTTAATTTAGACCCATCTAGCTGCTTTGAAAAAAGATGCATCCAAGATAGCTCAGATAGAAAGGGTTTACTCTAATAAGCAATGAAGAGACTCTCACATTAATCTAGCTGTTAACAAAGCTGGCCTCAATGAAGCTGCACCTGGAGTGTCACTCTGGATATAAGGCAGCCCTAGACCTCAGCAGCATTTTATGAATCTTTGCACTTATGTTCCACAGTTGACAAAAATTAACAGCATTCCACATGTCTGCTTCTTTCTGATCTGCTACCAACTGGAATTTCCCTCTGGGTTACTTGGATTAAACTCTTCCAGAGAGAGTGAGAAAAAAACCATCTCCACTTCTCTCTCTTTGGGAAGTGCCACCAGGCACCAACAAGCAGTCTGCTGATGGACTTACGTTGGTAAGTAACTTTCTTATGTGTAAGCTTTGTAAAAAAAAAAAAAAGGCTAAGTACTTTTCTCATTTCTATTCATGAGTTTTCAAAATCATAAGAAGTAATTTCAGAAAAGACTAAGTTTGGGACAAGGATGAAAACATGTTAATCAGAATTACTAAATTAGTGCCAGAGTCTGGATTTTCCCAGTTTAATTGTAGTTTAACCTGCAGTAAAATTTCAATGCTTTCTGAGTTCTTAAGCTGACCAATTAACTTGAGCTATCTCACTCAAATCAAGCAACCTCCTGGCTGACTCTCAGATTCATTCCTAGTCACTACAACTTGGACCCAAAACCACAGAAGTGGTTCTACAGTTAAAATGGGCAAAGCATCCTTACTTGAAATACACTTCTTTTATCATTAAAAAAAAAAATCCCATAGGGCAAGTAGGGAAGGTATTATCCATATTTTATGGATGGAGCAATTGAAATCAAATCCCTTGTCCAAGGACACAAGACTATTAACATGGAACCCAAGTAAGGATCCAGGGGTTCTGATTTCTAGTCCAGCTGCCTTCACACTTCGAAGTCGGCTTTGTTAATCTCCGGACTTTTAAATTCCTGGGGTTTGCTGTCATGGAGCCAAATCACCACTAAATTCCTGTTTTTTTGAGACACAGTGTCTCGCTTTGTTGCCCGGGCTAGAGTAAGTGCCTGAGTGCGGTGGCGTCAGCCTAACTCACAGCAACCTGAAACTCCTGGGCTCAAGTGATCCTCCTGCCTCAGCCTCCCCAGTAGCTGAGACTACAGGCGCGAGCCACCAGGCCCGGCTAATTTTTTGTTTCTGTTTTTAGTTGACTGGCTAATTTTTTTTCTATTTTTAGTAGGGGGGGGAGGGTCTCGCTCTTACTCAGGCTGGTCTCGAACTCGTGACCTCAGGTAATCCTCCCGCCTCGGGCACCCAGAGTGTTAGGATTACAGGCGTGAGCCACCGCGCCCGGCCTAAATTCCTGTTCTCACACAATCCTGCTGACTAGGGGCCCCACTTCCAGAGTGAAAAACAAGTGGGCGGTGTACCGTGACGCGCTAACCCTCAAGGCCAGCAATCAGTCCTTGGGCTGTTTACCCCAGCGGTCCAGGAGCCCAGGGACAGGTCACGTGACTCCAGCAACTACAAAGAGAGGCCGCCAAAACCGCGCCGGGCTCAGAACACAACTTTGCGGCCTCCAGGTCTCTCCCAGCTCCGCGCGGCTCTCCCGTGCCGCGCGCTACTTAAGGCGGAGCCTCCCTCGCAGCGGCGCGCGCACCCCAGGCCCTTGCGTCTCAGGACTCGGCCCGGGCGCGCTGGGTCACTGTCCGTGCGCGCCACTTCCGACTCAGGCCTCGGTTCAGGTTCCGGGGCACCGCGGAGCTCTCGGCCCGTGCACCGCGCGCGGCCCTCTGGGGAATCTGGCGCCACGCGCCGTGCGGCCGCCAGGATGGAGGAGGCCGCAGCGGCGGTGGCCACGGCCGGGGAGGCCGAACTGAACTGGTCCCGCCTCAGCTTGTCCCCCGAGACGCTGGAGTCTGAGCTGGAGGCGCGAGGCGAGGAGCGGCGCGGCTCCCGGGAGGTGCTGCTGCGTTTGCTGCTGCCTCACAACCGTCTGGTGTCGCTGCCACGGGCGCTGGGCAGTGGCTTCCAGCACCTCCAGGTGCTGGACGTGAGCGGCAACGCGTTGACCACTCTCGGGCCAGAGCTGCTCGCGCTGCACGGCCTGCGCACGCTGCTGGCCAAGAACAACCGGCTCGGCGGGCCCAGCGCGCTGCCCAAGGGCCTGGCCCAGTCGCCGCTCTGCCGCAGCCTCCAGGTGCTCAACCTCAGCGGCAACTGTTTTCAGGAAATGCCCGCCTCGCTGCTGGAGCTGCGCGCCCTGCAGACCCTGAGCATGGGCGGCAACCAGCTGCAGAGCATCCCCGCTGAGATCGAGAACTTGCGGAGGTGAGCGGGTCTCTGCGAAAGGGAGGGTGGGAAGTCCTGTGGCGCCCGGTGTGGGCGCGGTGCGTTTGTCACGCAGCCGTTTTTTTCCAGGCTGTTTCTTTAACTGGTAGTCAGTACTGCCCGGCAGCCTCAGCGAGTTGTAGTAACGATCTAGTGAGATTGCGTATGTGACAGCGTTTGGTATGTTGTGTTTGGCTTTTGAAGATTTTCGAGCCAGTTTTTCTTTCTTTCTTGTATCTGGGGCGTGATTCGAACTGAGTGGGTATTCAAACAGATGTAAACCTGAGGTTCTTACTTTGTTGCTCAGAAGTCTTTGGATCAAGGTATTTTACATGCCTTTTAGCATAGCATGCAAGGGCCTCTGATCTGACCGTTCCTTTCCACTACATCCTTATCTCCCTTTTCTCTGTGGAAATACCAACAGTACCGTTCGTGGAGTTCAGTGAACCATGCACTTTCCCATGTAGGAAAAGCAGGTTATAGGTGCTGGTACTGGTATGCAGTCACTAAATATGTGTTGAATGGATGCATTGCCTCTGTACGTGTGTTGTTCCTTTTGCCTGGAATGTTTTCTTCACCTGGCAAACTCCTATTCATCCTTCAAAACCTATCTCAAGGGTCACCTCTGTGATTCCTTTCTTTACTGCTCCCTGCACAATTAATTATTGCCTAAACTGTACTTTGTTGGTAACTCATTTATCCTGCCATTGCATTTACCTTATTGAATATAATTCCTTGTTTACAGGAGTTACCTGCCTCACCTACTAGATTATTTAGTAATGTATATTAAATTAAATGTTACGAAGAAGCAGAGAAAGCAGGATAATAAAATTCCACTATAGGTGCCCTGCAGGAGAGTGGGAAATTGAGCAAGAGCAAGTGTATTGTCCAAAGTGAAAACCCCTGTAAAGTATTTTCATATTCTTTATTGCATTTTCAGAGAGAGGAGAATGTTAGAGGTGGAAGGACCGCAGAGTTAAGTGTAGTGAAAATGACATTGACCTGGGAATAAGAACTCTTGGTGTCCAAGCCTTAGGCAAGTCACTTAACGTATCCTAACCATAGCTTCCTAATCTGCAAAATAAAGCAAGACGTCCCTTCATTCACTCCTCAACAGATATTTATTGAGTACCTGCCATGTGTCAGGCACTGTCGTAGGTGCTGGATACCATGGTGAACATGATCCTGTCCTCATGGAGCTGACAGACTAGCAGAGGAGACAGACGTTAAACAACTGACTGTAAACCTCATTATTTAATTACAATGGTTATAAGGTAGCAGAGTCACGCAGCAGAAGCATGCTGGGCGCATAATTACAATGGTTATAAGTTCTTTGAAGATGTGTAGAGTGCTTTGAGACAAAATAACAAAGTGACCTAACTTATTTTGGTCCTTGAGCACGTAACATTTGAATTGAGCTTTTGGAGGAAGAGTAGAATTAACTAAGTGGTAGAGGCAGTGGGATCAGTCTAGGTACAGGGAACGGTACTTGTGAAAGCCCAGACATAAGAAGGAAAGTACTTAAATTCTGAAAGAAGGACGCTGTTCTATGAATTGAGCAAGAGGGAAAGTGGCAAATGCAAATTTAGGCCAGTCAGGCCATGCCAGGTCTGGAAGGCTGTGGTAAAGTTTGGATTTTATTCTAAGTGCGCATGGGAAAGTTTTAAGTGCACGTGTCTTGCTGCTGCTTTGAGGGAATGGAGTTGGGAGAGGGTAGAGAGAAGAGAGGAGATTCGAGGGCTGGTTAGAAGGAGGCCATTGTATTAGGATGAGAGATGATGGTGGTTCATGCCAGGGTGATACTAGGAGAGATGATAAAAAATAGAAGGGTTGGAGAGAGATTTAGAGGTAAACTCAACAGGCCTTGGTTCCTTCTAATTTTAATGTTATGTAATTACAACCTTGGAATTTTCTCAGTATGCTAAGAGGAACCCAGGGAAAGTATTTCCAACACATGACGAAAAAGGTAGGCAGAAATCCCATTTACTGAATACTTACAATGTGGTAGGCCCTGTCATAGGTGCTCTAAATATGCTTTTTAATTCTCACAGTGATTCTATGAGATGATGTACTCCCTTTTTTTTTCCAGAGGAAAATGAGGCTCAGAGAAATTAAGTCACAAGATCATAGAGCCAGTAAGTGGTAGAACTGGATTTGACCTCTACAGTCTTTGACCCCAAACCCATGAGTTTTCCATAGTGGCAGAGTAGAACTAGAACATGAATCTTTGGACTTTTGTTCTGTTGTATATGTGATCAGGAGGACTTGTCAAAGTCATTCTCTTGGTTGACCTGATTTTCTGGACTAATGGCTGTGCCATATGTGTTTATTGGTCATTGTGTATTTGACTCAAATAATATCTTTAATGTCAGTGTTTTTATTTTTCCGTTATATTCTCTATTTCTCTTTATTGATAAGACTTAGTAAAGGTTTAGGCCATGCTGCAAATATAAATTCTGATTGAGTGTAGGCTAAAAGGATTGTATAGAAATATACTTTCAGAGGAAGAAACAGCCTTGGCAATGACCTGATTCACCATCTTCTTTTTTACAGATAAGGAAACTGAAATTTATTATCAGTGACTTGCTTGAGGCCAAACAGACACCGTGAGAATTATGTGATTCAAACCTCAAAAACTGCTAATTATTCACTTCTAATATATTAATACATTGAAGCTTCAAGAATATAGAGGTAGAGGTTCATTCAGTCTCTTAAACCTTGTAAGGTACCTGTCCACGAACACCATCTTCTCTTAGAACATACATGGATTCTGCAGGCCTCATTGGTAACCCTGATGTATATTGTAGACAATGCCATGTTGCTTTTTAAACCAGGTCTAGCGTATTAGCACATTAAAAAGATATCTGACCTCTTTAAGAGCAATTTTTTAAAAATGCAGAATATAATCAATTAAAACTTCCCCCTTTCCCCTACCCTTCATTATTCCAGGAAGGAATAGCAAGTAAATATTCTTGGCTTAATTGGTGTCATTGACATCTCCAGATTTAGTAGGGTGTCTTCAGGTATGTTTTCTGTACCCTATTGATGCTTTCCCTGAGTGGTAAAATCTTTTTTTTTCTTTTTTGTAAAGGGTTTCTGACAGATTACTTTCAAAGTATAACAAATAAGTAGATACTGAAAATCTTACTTATGATTAACTTCATTCCCTAGAGTAAACTATGAGTGTGAGCCATAAGGTTGTGGATGTAGATTCTTTCCATCAAAATGTGAGGTTATTTTTCCATAAATAAATATAACTATTTGGCTATAATATATCAGCAAACTTGTTTTTGTTTCATAATGCTGAAAAAGTAGCTATGATTCATATTTTGACCTATTTCTTCTTCTGAATCTTACTCTTTATTTCTCTCAATTAGCTTAGACATGAATTGAAGAAGAGCTTAATAATTTATCACCCAGTGGATAATAGACTTTAAGTAAACACAAGCTTCAGGGTTGTTTGGTGTCCAGGATGTTAGATTTTAGAGCGTAGATTTGGCACAAGTGCATTTCATTGGTACTCTTCCCTACAATCTTTTCTTAAGTAATGCCTTCATTTTTCTGTTCATCACCCCTCTCTCACTCTTTGTTTGATGTGGTTTTAGAAGATTAAGATATGAAGTTTGTGACAAAACAAAAGGTAAAAATTAATGCCCTGGAATGTTTTGAAGCTAGTGTACAACAGGTTTATATCTTAAGAAAGAGGTGATATGATCAGATGGTAAATAGAATGTGGTAAAGTTTAAATAAAACCCCCATTTAGATTTTCCATGTTTAAACTCACATACTGAGTTTGTCTCTGGCTCTCAACTTCTTTCTTTTATTCCCCAAGTTTGAGGCAAGTATCAAGAGAAGATGCCTCTATTCATAAGTCTACTTTTGAACATATATGTACTTTAAAATCCTGTGGTGGGCGATGGCATTTGAAAATGATTTAAGGAGGATGCTACTTCAAGCTACTTCAAGAAAACTACTTTCTGTTTCCTTCCTTCCTTCCTTCCTTCCTTCCTTCCTCCCTCCCTCCCTCCCTCTCTCCCTCCCTCCCTCCCTCCCTCCCTCCCTCTCTCTCTCTCTCTCCCTCCCTCTCTTTCTTCCTCTCTTTCTTTCAGACAATCTTGCTCTGTTCCCTGGGCTAGAGTGCGGTGGCATCAGCCTAGCTCACAGCAACTTCAAACTCCTGGGCTCAAGCTATCCTCCTGCCTCAGCCTCCTGAGTAGCTGGCACTACAGGCATGCACCACCATGCCTGGCTAATTTTTTCTATTTTTTTTGATAGAGACGGGGTCTCACTCTTGCTCAGGCTGGTCTCAAACTCCTGAGCTCAAGCGATCCTCTCACCTTGGCCTCCCAGAGTGCTAGGATTAGAGGTGTGAGCCACCACACCCAACCAGAAAACTACTTTCTTTATCCACAAATGTTCGATTTTTCTGCGTTTCTCTTCCTTTCTGTTTTCTCCCTCTTTGTACATCTCTGTCTCACTTTAACACATTGACTGCCATACTAGAAAAAAAAATTTTTTCCCCTGGGGCCACAGTGTTTTATTAAAACAAAATGATCCCTTTTAATTTGTTATTCTTTATTGTTTTCTGTGCATGAGTTATATGCAACGCAATCCACGGTTTTATAATTAAGTTGTCAATATTAATTGTAACAATAAAAACATCAACAAGTAAGATTTACATGAACTAAGTGCAAGGGTTTGCTTCACAAGGCCCCAGGATCAAAACTAGCATGAGTTAAATACAACTCATATGGCAGTTAATGTGTTAATTTCATCTCCCTTTAATCAACTGTATAAGATAGGACTAATATATATCTTTATTATATTTAATGTCTTTTTACTTGGGTGGAGAAGCAAAAAGCATTTTCTACTTATACCTGGGTTAAAGTTGATTGGCACTAGGGAGCCTAGCATATTTTTTCAGGTCATTGTCCCTTGATAGAAAAAAGGCACCCACTTCGTTATCCCTGAGGATTGGAAACGTGATACACTTTTCAAGAAACAACTTTAAGCCTGTTCTGTTAATGCTAAATAGAAAGGAAAGGAAGAATTTGTTCCATAAATTTATTGATGTTTTCCTGTTTTCTGTATTCATCAAGCACTGAAATAATAGAATTATTCCAACTCTGACTAACAGTGCAATGCTGACAAACACAAGAACTTAAAGTCTACAGTTTTGCTTCAAATTCAACAAGTTTCCATTCTCCTTAGGGAAAAGCATATTTAGAAACTGTGCGTTTTAGAAATTTAATTCCTATAAATCATTGAAAGGTGTCAAGTCCCTAGAACTTTGGAAATTATGAGGTTGAAAGTAAGAAAGAGGCCGGGCGCGGTGGCTCACGCCTGTAATCCTAGCACTCTGGGAGGCCTAGGTGGGAGGATCGTTTGAGCTTAGGAGTTCGAGACCAGCCTGACCAAGAGCGAGACCCTGTCTCTACTAAATATAGAAAGAAAATTAGCTGGATAACTAAAAATATATCGAAAAAAATAAAAATTAGCCGGGCATGGTGGTGCATGCCTGTAGTCCCAGCTACTCGGGAGGCTGAGGCAGAAGGATCGCTTGAGCCCCGGAGTTTGAGGTTGCTGTGAGCTAGGCTGATGCCATGACAGTCTAGCCTGGGCAACAGAGCAAGACTCTGGCTCAAAACAAAACAAACAAAAAAACAAGAAAGTAAGAAAGACTCCTGAAAGTATAAATTTAATATGATGATTATGTAATCTGATTAGTGATGCTCATCAATTGCAAAAGAGAATTTACATAATTGCAAAATCATGGCCTTAGTTATATTTTAGAACTTACCAAATCCTTTTCTGCCAAAGTCACAGTAACTACAAACGTTTGATATTCTTTCTGTGTGCCTCCCCTTCCAAAGCATTGAGAGAAGAAGATATTGAGTAGTAACAGATCACCAGAGACTGGTTTCTCTTGGTTCCTGACTAGCTAGTAAATTCAGGCTACTATAACAAAATACTATAAACTAGGTGACTTATAAACAACAGAAATTTATTTCTCACAGTTCTGAAGGCTGGGAATTCCAGGATTAACTAGCAGATTCGATGTGTGGCGAGGGCTTGCTTCCTGGTTCGTAGACTGCGGTTTTCTCACTGTGTCCTCACATGGTAAAGAGAGGAGGCAGGCTCTCCTAGGACTGTTTTTTTTTTTTTTTTTTTTGAGACAGAGTCTTGCTCTGCTGCCTAGGCTAGAGTGCCGTGGCGTCAGCCTAGCTCACAGCAACCTCAAACTCCCGGGCTTAAGCGATCCTTCTGCCTCAGTCTCTCAAGTAGCTGGGACTATAGGCATGTGCCACCATGCCCAGCTAATTTTTTTATATATATTTTTAGTCGTCCAGATCATTTCTTTCTATTTTTTTAGTAGAGACGGGGTCTCGCTCCTGCTCAGGCTGGTCTCGAACTCCTGACCTTGAGCCATCCGCCCGCCTCGGCCTCCCAGAGTGCTAGGATTACAGGCGTGAGCCACGGCTCCAGGCCTCCTAGGACTGTTTTAAGGACACTAATCCCATTCATGAGGGCTTTACTTTCCATTTGGTCCAGTACACTGACCTAAGCAAACAGAAAGGGCAGTATTTATACTTGCCCTCAGAGTTACTCTTCCCTTTCTTCACTTTATTTTCTTTTTTCTCTCAGTAGACTATATTGCAAATTGTAATTAAACTATTAAATCCTTTATTAAAAGGACTTCCAAGTTTGTTCAACTTTTCCCTTATTGTCTTCTCATTAAAGTAGTTCCTTTTCCCGGGGTAGTTTCTGTTATTTGGACTCCAAATATTTTATTCAAGTAGTTCTCATCATTTCTGAATAAGTGAGGATTGACTTACGCATACTAGGTAGGATCAAAAAACCCTGCCTAGGAACCTTTTCTCACCAGTGCTTAAGCACTTATGTGTGGAAGAATTCAATCTTGTAACCAGACAATTGATTTTTGCTACAAGGTAATCTTTGAGAGAAAAAAAGATAACATAAAATTAAAATAGTCCATATTCTGTTTCTAAGCATTATAAGTCTAAAGAGAAATGCAACCTTGAAATGCTTTATAGAATCAGAAACAGGAAAAAAAAATCCTTAATCTGTTTTTTTTTTAAAAAGACAAAACTTCAGATTCAGGTTGGCTTTTTGAATCACCACATATTAAGGAAGGCTGAGATTATGTAAGACAGAGAAGAAATTCAACAAATGGAATTATTCCTGTGAAAATATCTATAATAAGGCAATCCGTAAAGGACTTTAAGTACATTTTCTAACTTCAAAGAGATAAAGGAAGGAACTTCATCAATAAAACAAGAATAGGGAGTTTTAAAACTGACAATTATGAAAGCCCCAATTAGAATCCCTAGAAATGAAAAAATATAATTATGAACTCATTAAATGGGCTAAGTGGTAGACAGAAGTCAGCTGAAGAGTGAATCCATAAGCTGAAAGATCTTACCGAGGCATTCTGGAATGCAGCACAAAGAGATAAAGAAATGAAAAGTATGAAAGAAATGTTAAGACAGGGAGGATAGATCCTGCAGTTCAAACTGCTAAGAGCAATTCTGGAAAGGGAATAGAGGCCAGGCCCAATGGTTTACACCTGTAATCCTAGCATTTTGGGAGGTCAGTGTGGGAGGATTGCTTGAGGCCAGGAGTTTGAGACCAGCCTAAGCAAGAGCGAGACCTCATCTCTGCAAAACAAACAGAAAAATTAGCTGTGTGGTGGCTTGCATCTGTAGTCCCAGCCACCTGGGAGGGTGAGGCAGGAGAATTGCTTGAGCCCAGGAGTTTGAGTTTGCAGTAAGCTATTCTGATGCCACTGTACTCTAGCCCAGGCTACAGAGCAATAACCTAGGGGGGAAAAAAAAAGAAGAGAATGAAGGAAAGATAACATATGAAGTATTAGTGGATGAAATTTCCCACAATTAGAGAACGAACTCTCTAAACTGATATCTTGAAATGTCATAGTAAAACTTCAGAATAATAAAGATGAATAGAGCAAAAAATGTTTAAAGCGCCTAACGAGGAAAAAAAAAAACAGATTACCTGCAAAGGAATAATAGTAATATTGGTTGTAATAAGATAATGGAGCAGCATCTTCCTAGTGGTAATGAAAAGTAAACTGCCAACCTAGAATTTTATGCTCAGCTTAAACTGTTACTCAAGAGGGAGGAAAAAAAATAAAAACATCGGAGACAAAGACTCCAAGAAAAATGACCCTTAAAAGAAATAACAAGCCTCCAAAAACAATGGTGAACAAAGAAAATCAGTAAAACATCTTGATAAATCTGAATAATTATTGATTGGAAATAAAATAAATTTATTTAGAAAATCAAGGTAGAACTAATTCTAGAAGATGATATGAAGAGGACAGAAAAGGGAGCATGGATCTGTGTTTTGAGAGAGAACGCACACAAAGGAAATTGAAGGGGATACCTACTAGCAAAATAGAAATAACGTGTACAGTTCAAAGCAGTAGAGGGGGAATGGAACAAAAGGAAACTTGATAAGCACCACAAAAAGCAGAACTGAAGGAAAAAGATACTGAGATATACCATGGTAATAGAAGACACAAGTCCAGACATCAACTATCAAAGTGTGCTGTTCATGAGTTACACTTAACATAAAGATACACCAATAAGTTAAAAGTAAAGGGATAGAAAAATATTTACCAGGCAAAGTATCATTTCTCATCTAAGCTACTGCCTTAGGCTGCAGGCTGCTCTTCCTGCTTCCTCTCCCGCCCAAAGTGCTCCCCCACCATTTCTCCAGCTATTTGCCACAGAGTAGCCAAAGTGATCCTTCTAAAGAGCAAGTCAAAGTAAATGACTAGCCTTTGTTCAAAACCCTCCTTACAAAGGCCCGAAGGGCCTTCTGTGATCTGGCTTCCCAAGCTACTTCTTAGACCCTTTGATCACCATGGTCCCTCAGTCACTCTGATCTACCCATGTTGGCTGTGCTGCTGTTTCACAACACGCCGGTCACTTTTCCAGTGCAGGGGTTTGTACACACTCAGTCATCTCATTTAGATCTCTGTTCAAATGTCATCTCCTAAGACAAACCTTTCCTGACCACTCTATCTAGAGTATCACCTCCATCACTATCTGATTGCCTCCCTTTTCCTTTATGGCACTTAAACTGTCTGGCATAATAGACATGCCCTTGTCCATTTATTGTCTGTCTCTCTCACTAGAACGTAAGCTTCCTCAGGTCAAGAACTTGAACTTACTTATTTACACAGTTTCCCCAGAATGGGAATATTTGTTAACTAGGCATTTTTTATGATATATGATATTATTCCATTTTAAAGAAGAGGAAAACCAGGGCACAGCAAGATTAAGTAACTGGTCCAAGTTTTTATATTGGTAAGTGGTGGAACTGGGATTTAATGAAATAAATATTAGTACTAACAAAAATAAAACTGGTAAGCAGTATTGATAATCAGAAGAAATAAATTTCAAGACAAATTGTATTAAAGGAACAAAGAGAAATGCTTCCTATAATTGAGAAGTTTTAGCAGTCATGAACTTGAAGGTATCACTATATAGCTTCTGTACACTTAGGGGAAAGAGAGCAAAAACTGACAGAACTCTGAAGGGAAGAAGGAAACCCATGGTTATGGTAGGAGCCTAACCACCAAACCAAGAAGGTGAAATAATAAGAGAAACTATAAAAAATGTGTTCAGTTAACAAGCTTAATCTTAAGAGCTACAAATTCTTTTTAGACACATGTAATACATGAATAAAAATATACCATCCTCTAGGCCACAAAGGAACAAAGTTATGCAGAACATATATTTAACAACAAAGCTCCCAACAAATTAATGAGAGAAAGCCATATAACCCATGAGAAAAATGGGTAAATGATATGAACAGGTGATTCTCTAAAGATATACAAATGGCTACAAACATGAAAAGATGCTAAACTTCACTAATAATTAGGGAACTGCAGATTAAAAAAAAAACCCAGAATGGTACCATTTTTCATACCATCAAATATTAATAGTTAAAAAATCAAAGCTGTTTTTATTTAAAACATTTAATAAAATATTAACTTATTGTTGGAAAACAGGATAATTAACTGTAACTTTAATTTCACGATAGTGGTCAATTTAGACAACTCTAAAGAATGTATTTGCTAAAATAAGAGCAAAGGAGAAATGTGGAGTCATATGGTTTTCTACTCTTTTCAAAAAAAGGCTAGTGGTTTTCCAGTTGCCTGTTAGTGCATCAAATCCAAGCATACCAGCGTGGAAATCTGGGTTCCTATAATCTGGCCTCTCTTCAGCCTTATCTCTGGATTCCTCAAGATGTTTTTGTCTTCTGTTATTAAAAAGATATGCTCATTATGTCTAAAAAGCCCTCTCCTCCAACCTGATGTCCTCTTTCTTCACATCTAAATGGACTAAATTCATAGTCCAGCTAAATTCATAATACTTTTGGGAAGCCTTTTCCAGTTAGAACTACTGTGGCTTTTTCTTATTTCTCTTCCTTTTAATTCAGCTCCTATATCATTTATGAATTGTCCTTCTTATTTTGGTCTTTTAATCATCTAATGCTTATTTTTGGGCTTGCTTGTGTTTAATTATAATAATGTCTGACATTGGTATGTCTTGTCTGCTTAGGTATAGTAAAAGCTCCCTGAAGATTGCACTATTTCTCTAGAGATTGGATAGCACATAACAAATCCTAAGTGAAACATTTGCTGAATGAATAGATGAAATGTATTCATTGTAGTAGAAACAATGGAGTATCTTGTCCAAATTGTAGTTATTTACTTTTTTGTTTTTGTTCATTTATTTTCACAGTTTAGAAAGTTTATATCTTGGGGGAAACTTCATCAAAGAAATCCCACCAGAATTAGCAAATCTGCCTTCTCTGACTTACTTGGTATTATGTGACAACAAAATCCAAAGTGTGCCTCCTCAGCTTTCACAGTAAGTGGTTTCAGACATTTATATATACACAGATATCTGTGCCTTGTAATTACTGTTTTGCATTCACTCACATGTTTTATATGTAGAAAAGAATTAGGTATTCTCAAAGTAAATGATACAGTGTCATTTACAGTAAATAAGTATAGTTCTGAGGTTATTTTTAATTTTACTTTTAAATGCTCTGGTTTATTCCTCAAAATATTTGTTCAGCTTATTTTCTATAATCAAAGAATAAAATGTTAATTTGGCATAGATTTCCCTTGGTTTTATGGGATCTTTAGTGATTTTATACTTGATATGAAGCATTCCTATCTTCATGAGGCTTAATAATGCGAAGGATCTTTATTCCTGTTGCATCTGAAATCTTTCCTTTTTTAGGTGTCTGAATGATAGGGCATTCCCCCTTGCCCTCCCCCTAAATATCTTTAACTGTAGTATTTTATATCTGCCAGCACATCCGAATACTCTCTAATTACTACTCTAAGCTTGCTGAGGTTTCAGGTGCGAAAGTCCTTTATGACATTTACAAATTTACACTTTGATCGAGTTTCAGCACCTTTTTATTTTACTTCAGTTGACCTTAATTGCTCTTTTTTTTTTTTTTTTTTTTGAGACAGAGTCTCTCTCTGTTGCTTGGGCTAGAGTGCTGTGACATCAGCCTAGCTCACAGCAACCTCAAACTCCTAGGCTCAAGCAATCCTACTGCCTCAGCCTCCTGAGTAGCTGGGACTACAGGTGTGTGCCACCATGCCTGGCTGGTTTTTTTTCCTATATATTTTTAGTTGTCCAGGTAATTTCGCTCTATTTTTTTTAGTAGAGACGGAGTCTCGCTCTTGCTCAGGCTGGTCTCGAACTCCTGACCTGGAGCGATCATCCCACCTCGGCCTCCCAGAGTGCTAGGATTACAGGTGTGAGCCACCGCGCCCGGCCATTAATTGCTCATTCTTAAGGGGAAATCAAGCTCTATATAGTACACACACACACACACACACACACAAACTTAATTTTCTTGGTAATTGCTTACTGCCATTGATTTTTATACTGCATTTATTCTAGGTTGCATTCACTTCGTTCCCTCAGTCTTCACAATAACTTGCTGACATATCTCCCTCGAGAGATCCTCAGCCTTATTCATCTGGAAGAGTTGAGTTTACGAGGAAATCCATTGGTTGTTCGTTTTGTTAGGGATTTAACCTATGACCCTCCAACTCTCTTGGAATTAGCTGCACGGACCATTAAGATACGAAATGTCTCCTACACTCCCTATGATCTTCCTGGGAATCTTCTTAGATACTTGGGTTTAGCCAGCAATTGCCCAAACCCAAAATGTGGAGGTAAGTTAATTCATTGTTTATGTTTTCCACTCATTTAGCTATGTTTTTGAATTTGACGATTTAAGTATTGTTTTATTAATAATTAGCTAAGTCGTCTTTCAGAGATAGTTTCTGTTTATGTTCCCCTCATCCTTTCACCCTTTTACCAGAAAGTAAGTTGTTTTACCCTCTAGATTTCTTTCTGTTTTGTTTTTTTTTTTTTTTCAAATTCTTTCCATAATATTTTAGGATTCATACACAAGGAAAATACCCAGGAAGTCTCATCCTGTCTTGGATCTGTTATAAGATAATAAATCAGGATGGTAAAATGAGAGAAAACACAAAAGGGAACATAAACAGTTCTAATTATTTAAAAAGAGTTTCTAACATGTTAGGACACCTTTCACATTTATTTGAAGGACGTTTTCTTAGACTCACCATTCTGTGTATCGTATACCTTTATATGGTATGATTCATGATGAATGAGAATGAGCTAAATGCGTACGGATTTCAGGATGTACCCTAGAACCTTAAATTCTTTTAAATCCATGGTTCAAAATTTTTTAAGTTTGGTATTTAGAGAGAATTAAGCAAATGATACAAGGCAAAAGTAAGGTAAGTATCCCAAAGAATTCAAAATGCTATTGGAAATCAAAGGAGGGAAAGAGTACATTGAATTAAATCTAGAAAACATGAGATGATTCTTGAGATACGAATTAGATTTTGATAGGGTAAGATTGAGAATAGGAAACTTTTCAGACCGAGAGTACAAAGTGGAGACAGAGCAGTATGGGACGGAATGTTGGGCAAGTAATAATTTGGCTCAGATGTACAGTTAGGGGAGTAATGAGAGAGAAGAGTGAAAAGATGCATTGAGGCCCCGTTGTGAAGGGCCTGAAGTGCCAGGGTGTGTGGGTGGGAATTGGTGACTGATAGCAGGTCATTTGGTTTTGACTGCCTCATAAAAGACTACTTACAAAAAAAATCCGGTAGGTACTGAGGAAATGCTGCATAAAGAAGACCAAAACCAGGTGAGATTTTCTCTGGAAATCCCATCTTGTCTTGAAACTGTTACAAGGTTAAAAGGGAGAAAATGATTAAATTCCTCAAAGATTGTTAAAAGATAAAAAAGACACTTTGGGTTTAAAAAGAATACTATGGGCCGTTTCTAGTCACTCAGACGGTAGAGGTTACAGTGCTGTGCTAAGTTAGAAGTGCTTACGCTTTTCTCTGTGGTTCTCTTTTCCTGAACTGGCTGTCACTGTGACAGAGGAAAACAAAGAGGACAGGCCTTCATACCAGGCCCTTAGACCTAATAATCTGAATCTAGCCTCTTCTTTGAATTCATCCTTTTCTAGAAATGAACCTCTGTAAGAATTCTGTTTTCTCTCTGAAATGGTTTCTTAATGACTTCTTTAGTATACTGGTATGCTGTTTATCTCAGGAACAAAAATGATTTAAAAATTATCAGTTTAAAATCTGAAATAATATGT
>RJWJ010025197.1:0-24118 GCA_004363605.1 Indri indri
TTTAGCTGTCCAATTAATTTTCTTTCTATTTTTGTTAGAGATGGGGTCTCGCTCTTGCTCAGGCTGGTCTCGAACTCCTGAGCTCAGAACGATCCGCCCACCTCGGCCTCCCAGAGTGCTAGGATTACAGGCGTGAGCCACCGCGCCCGGCAAAAGCAAATATTTTTAAATGTCTCATTTTTTCCCAGGAAGCTGCTTCTTCATCATTAAATATTTTTTAGTATGCATAGAGAAATAAACACAGTTGGGATTCAGCTGGCCCATGTAACATACACAGAAAGGATACAAATGACAGGAAACAACGTTCAGGAAGCTTCACAGGTGTGTGATAATCTCTGACAAAGGTTAGGACTAGTTCTGCTCTTGACCTAGAAGCTGGGAGTCTGGCCTTTCAAAACTAAAGAAATAACCAATCATTTCCTCACCCCTGCCTATCATGGTTCTTTTCTTTGTTTCATGTAACTTCTTATAGTGAACAGATGTATCAGAAGCCCCTGGAGGGCTTCTTACAGGGACTGCTGGGCCCCACGACCAGAGTTTCTGATTCAGGTGGTCTGGGGTGGGCCCAAGAATGTGCATATCTAACAAGTTCCCAGGTGATATTGATGTTTTGCTGCTGGTCCGGCACTTTGAGAACCACTCTCAACAAAAAGAAGCACATGGGCTTAAAAGTCTCAAAGGTTTACCCAGTCACTGCCATTAGAAATCATTGAGTAGATCTAAAGCTGTGTCATTTTAGGTAAAAAGCTAAAAAAAAAAAAAAAAATTAAAAAAAGAAATCTTTGGGGTGGGAACAAGGTCACTTAGAAAAACAGAGAAGGAAAAAAGTAAGTTAAAACACACATACACACACACACACACACACACAAAACACAAAAAAACAAAAACAAAAAAAACCCCACCCAAAACAAGAATAGAGGCAAAACAGAAAGAGGTAAGAAAGAGATAAATACATCACATAAACAAACATGACATAAAGAAAGAAAATCAACACACATTAGTGGCAAGTAGCACAAGACATTTAGGTTGCCCAAATAAGGATCAGATCTATGTAAATACGTTTGGGGTTCCCTCAGTATTATCTAGTGACTCTTATAGTCTAACCAGCACACAGCATGAAATTTACATTAGTGTAATTTTCTACTATCAGAACTTAAGATTTCCACAATAAATTTTCTCAGGTGACAGTAACATCCAAGGTCCCTAAACAAAAAAAAATATATTTGGATATATAACCAGAAGACCATGTGACCATGTGAAGATCTGGAAATTAAACTTTAAAGGTCACCTATGATATTCTAAAAGTTTTTACCAAATCTGGGACCTGGACCTTCATTCTTTCTCCTTAATCACGTTAGGCACTACAAGTGATTTCTACAGTAGCCAGTATATATAATCCTTCCATAAATCTCCATATCAATTTGAGGAAATGACATTTTAGCCTTCACTAAATCCTGGTAGCATACATAGACTTAACCACATGTGTCACACACAGAAAGGATGGAGTTCTTCTTTATCTCTTCTTTATCAATCTAAGCTCTGTAAAAATGCCCATCACTCTTGGCAGTGGTAGACTAAAGTTTAAGTTTGTGAGATAAGATAAACAGGTGAATGGAAGAGAATTACTACCTCAGGAGCAGTGAATGCAATTTCTAATGTAGACACAACACAAGCAGTCTACAATAGATTTAAAAATAATTTTCAAATTATATTCTAACTGCAACTTTTGCTAGACTCTAAAAAAGTACAGGCCGGCTCCTTTCTTATTACGTAGCAACAATGTATTTCAAAACAGCAAACTTCTGTAATCAGAACACATCTAACACCAGTGCTATATAATGGATGAAGAAATTTATAATTTAAACTAGGATTTTTCCTTTCCAACAACTTGAGTTCTTTTAGGCCCTAACTTAATATTTCAAAATACTGGGGTCATTTTAGGTTGCATTACTGATTTCAGTACCGCATTCACACAGCATATGTCGACCAAACATAACAGAAGAATAAAAGGACATACATTAGATCCATGCCGGCCAAGAACTTCCCATTCACCACTTGTAATTGCTATTTCCTCTTTGACAGGACACTTGAAATCACCTGAAGATAAATACAGTTATAATTATCAGACTATAAGCAAATGAAACAATGAAGAATAGTATTCTAACTCTTTTCTCCAAGGAGATGCATTAAAAAATTAAAGTTATGTTTGGAGTAATAAAAATGTTTTGGAATTAGACAAAGGTGATGGTTGCAAAACACTTTGTACTAAATATCAATGAATTGTTTATTTTAAAATGGTTAATTTAATGCTATATGAATTTCATTTCCATACAATAAGTCTACAGTTAAAAAAAAATCCAAGCCGGGCGCGGTGGCTCACGCCTGTAATCCTAGCTCTCTGGGAGGCCGAGGTGGGCGGATTGTTTTGAGCTCAGGAGTTCGAAACCAGCCTGAGCAAGAGCGAGACCCTGTCTCTACTAAAAATAGAAAGAAATTAATTGGACAACTAAAAATATATAGAAAAAAATAGCCGGGCATGGTGGCACATGCCTGTAGTCCCAGCTACTCAGGAGGCTGAGGCAGAAGGATCACTCGAGCCCAGGAGTTTGAGGTTGCTGTGAGCTAGGCTGACGTCACGGCACTCACTCTAGCCCAGGCAACAAAGCGAGTCTCTGTCTCAAAAAAAAAAAAAAAAAAATCCAAGTTATGAGTCTTCACACTACTCTAGCATAATGATGGAATGATCCATGCAGATAATGTGAAAACATTTAAATAGATTTTATGGCAAAGCCAGAAAAGAACTCAAAAGCACCCGCATTCTTGGACCTTTGGTTAGACAAAGAAGTCTAATGGGTTGACAAGGCATTTCTTCTAAAAATGCAACAAACTATTTTACCAGCCACAGAAGAAAAGTTTTAATACAATTGTTCTTCATTTGCCAAAAAATAAACCAGGTAAGAGTTTTTGCCATAGTAAATGCCAACACGCCCTATTTGTCTTTAGAGATTCTATCTTGATGAGGCTCTCCCAGTGGACTGAGGAGAAGGTTAAAAAAATGAAAATCAAGCCAGGCACAGTGGCTATTCCTGTAACCCCAGCACTTTGGGAGGCTGAGGAAGGAGGATCCCTTGAAGCCAAGAGTTTGAGGTTGCAGTGAGCTGTGATTATGCCACTACAACTCCAGCCTAGGTGATAGCAAGAGCCTGTCTCTAAAAAACAAAAAATGAAACAAAAAAACCCCATGAAAATCATTTCTCTTTTCCTAGCTGCTTCTATCTATGTGGCTGTGGGGAGTGACAGCTAAAGACAGGCCTAGATGGTGAGACAGTATAGGATCTTCACAAGGGTCCCACAAAAGTTAAAAAAAAAAAAAAATCAACTTATTTTATTTTTCTGAGGTGTAAAAATTCAACATAGTACTTTAAACTCTATAGACAGAAATTAAAAGATTATTTAACATACATATAACATGTTATACATTATAGCCATTTAAAGAAGAAAATAGGAGAAAGAAGGAAAACAAAGTAGACATGAAGGGAAAGGAAGAAGACTTGAAGCAAGAAAAAGTAAGATGGCTAGTATCAAAAAACCAGAAAATAACAAGTATTGTTGAGGATGTGGAGAAATTAAAGCCCTTGTGCACGGCTGGTGGGAATGTAAAATGGCGTAGCCACTGTTGGAGTACCAATGGTGTAGCTGCTATGGAAAACGGTACGGCAGCTCCTCAAAAAATTAAAAATAGAACTACCATATGACCTAGAAATTCTGCTTCTGAATATATACTCAAAAGAAGTGAAAGCAGGGACAGGAACAGGTATTTGTACATCCACGTCCACAGCAGCATTATTTACAACAGCCAAAAAGTGGAAGCAATCCCACAGTATCCACTGACATGAATAAGCAAAATATAGTACATACCTACAATGAAATATTATTCAACCTTAAAAAGGAAGGAAATTCTCACACATGCTACAAAATGGATAAACCTTAAGGACATTATGCTGAGTAAAATAAGCCAGTCACAAAAGGACAAACACTATATGACTCCACTTAAATGAGGTATCTAAGTAGTTAAATTCAGAGAGACAGAAAGTAGTTGCCGGACACTGGAGGGAGGGGATAATTGGGAATTATTGTTTAATAGGTAGTTTCAGTTTTGGAACATCAACAAAGTTCTGGAGGTGGATGGTGGTGATGGTTGCACAACAATATGAATGTACTTAATGCCACTAAACTGCACCCTTAAAAATAGTCAAAATGGTAAAATCTTGTTTATGTACATTTTACAATTTTTTTTTTTTTTTTTTTTTGAGACAGAGTCTCACTCTCTTGCCTGGGCTACGGTGCCATGGTGTCAGCCTAGCTCACAGCAACCTCAAACTCCTGGGCTCGAGGGATCCTCCTGTTCCGCGTCCCGGGTAGCTGGGACTACAGGCATGCGCCACCATGCCCAGCTAATTTTGTCTATTTTTAGTTGTTTGGCCAATTTCTTTCTATTTTTAGTAGAGACGGGGTCTCGCGCTTGCTTAGGCTGGTCTCAAACTCCTGAGCTCAAGCAATCCTCCCGCCTCGGCCTCCCAGAGTGCTAGGATAACAGGCATGAGCCACTGGGCCTGGCCATTTTACAATTTTTAAAAAAGACCATGCTGAGTCTCCTAAGTTACAAATGGCAGTTAAGCATATAACATAATTTATCATAAAATGCTTACTATTCTGAAACAAACTGTATTCTTAAAGTTGAAAACTGTAACTCAGTTTTAGAAAAACCCAGAAAAAGTACTCCATGTACCACCATTTCACTTTTTCTAGGCTTTATGCATCCATTTTGTATTACACTTCCCAGAAAGAAAACCACCACTTTTTAAAGAGAAATTAACGTCAGCTGTTACAATATTTAATTTTACTTTGGGCAACATAGTCATATCAATCTGAAGAGCTGTAACTATAATTTCAGTGTAGATGTAGATAGTATAAGAAACATCTTTTAACTATCTAATAAAAAAAGAAATATCTAATGCATAAAAATGTCTAATAATTATACAACATTTTAAGAACAGTTGTTTTTTGTTTTTTTTAGAGATAAGGTCTCACTCTGTCACCCAGGCAAACAACCAAAAAGTGAAAGTAATCCCAGTATCCATTGACAGATGAATAGACAAGCATTCTGAGAAATATTTTTTTTTTTTTTTTTTTTGAGACAGAGTGTCACTCTCTTGCCTGGGGCGAGTGCCGTGGTGTCAGCCTAGCTCACAGCAACCTCAAACTCCTGGGCTCGAGCAGTCCTACTGTCTCAGCCTCCCGAGTAGCTGGAACTACAGGCATGCACCACCATGCCCGGCTAATTTTCTCTGTATATATTTTTAGCTGTCCAATTAATTTCTTTCTATTTTTGGTAGAGACGGGGTCTCGCTCTTGCTCAGGCTAGTCTCGAACTCCTGAGCTCAGGATGATCCGCCCGCCTCGGCCTCCCAGAGTGCTCGGATTACAGGCGTGAGCCACGGCGCCCGGCCCTGGGAAATATTTTTAAGGTTGAATAATATTTCATTGTATGTATATACTACATTTTGGAGTGCAGTGGCCCGATCACAGCTCATCGTAACCTCGAACTCCTGGGCTCAAGTGATCCTCCTACCTCAACCTCCCAAGTAGCTGGGACTGCAGGTATATGACACCATGCCTGGCTAATTTTAAAATTTTTTGTAGAGACAGGGTCTCACTATGTTGCCCAGGCTGGTCTCAAACTCATGGCCTGAAATAATCCTCCTGCCTTGGCCTCCCAAAGTGCTGGGATTATAGGTGTAAGTCACTGTGCCAGGCCTTTAAAAACAGTTTTTTTAAAATATAAAAATAATGTGGGCTCACTTCAAATAAATTAAAAATTGCAGTGAAGGTAAAAGTAGAAAGTAAAAAGAAGTTATTCCACTACCCAGAAATTATTCACTATTAATGGTTTATAATATGTATATATCCATTAAGAACTTTGCCCTATGTTTTTACATATGCATATATTTATATTTAAGTTTAGCTTATACATTAAACTTAAGTACTGATGCGTATAAAGCACATAAAAGAGACATTAGATTCCCCTATCCCTCCCACTTTCTGTCTTCAAAGGTTTTTTTTCTTTTTTAGATAAAAAAGGATTTCTTACTTGGAGCAGGCAGCCCACCACTGGATCGTTTATATTTGCTCTCCTTTAAAATGGATGTGATTTTGTATAAGTGACGGAAACCTGTTTTGCATTCAGAGGCAAAAATAAACTCAATTTCATCTTCCTGACTTTGGGGAAAAACATGAAAGATGTCATGGATCTGTAAAATGAATAACTTAATTTACTACATGCATTAATGAAAATACTACACAAACAATTCAATTAAACTAAAGAAAGACGAATTACGTGACAAACATGCTTTCAAATATAAATGTCAGTGCTATGTGTATGGTATATTTACAGTAATAAATTTTGCCTGGGCCTTTCATATTTATTTTACCTTAGTCAAAGACTTCATCCATTGAGAAATAAATGTTTCCAAATGGAGAAAAAAAGAAAAATATGACCAAAAGCTTTTTCTCATTCAACATCTCTGTAATCCTTGAAACATGGCAAGTTTTTTTAATGATATAAACCTTATTACAAAAACGATGAGGAAAAAAATATTTTACTTTTGTTTTCCAAAGAGAAATTTTCTAACAGTTGAAGGGAAAACAGACGTCCATCTGTTTTAGGTGAATCATATGAAGCCTATATTCAGTTAGGAAGTGAGCTGGCTTTATTTATTTTGTATCTTGTTTAAGTTTCTCTGCTAAATTGGAAAATGCAAAATTCAATTAAAAACTGGTATATTTTGGTATAGTTTGCCAACTTAAAAAATAAAATCTTTTCTACACTGGATTCTTCACACCCTCTCAGAGGCACTGATGAGGCTGTGTATTTGATACCTGATACGTCCAGGAACAAATCTGTAGCCAAGGAGATGTCATTTCAATGGCATCTACTTTCTATCTACAAACCATTCCATTCTGGAATCATCATTCCAACTTTAAATGTTCACATTAAGGAAATAACATGGGTCCTTTGAACTTAAAAAAATGCATTTTGATAATTTGCTATCAAAGTTCATTTGCTTTAGCATTCTGAGAAAACATTTAATCAAATACGGGAAAAAAATGCATACATTTATCCAGATGTCTGTTGTTTCTTCGTAGATAATCAGTGGTGTCACAGAGTCAGGCACTGACTCGATAAGTCTTTGCCTTTCCATGGCATCATCTTCTACTGGGATAAATAATTCAGGTGAAATCAACACTATCTGTAGGCGAGTTTGGGAGCGATCCAGTAGGATGGACCAAGCACTATACAAATAAAAGAGAAGCACCAGAAATAAAGCAAGCTCTCAGAAAATGAATGATCTTCTATTCTCTCTCGTGGCACCTATCAATTATTTCTATAATCACAATGAAAGAACTGCTTTAGTATATGTTATCACTTACAAATAGCTAATTAAAAATATTCCTTTTTTTTTAAATTTAAAACATTTTTTTTTTGGAGACAGAGTCTTGCCCTGTTGCACTGGCTAGAGTATAGTGGCGTGATCATAGCTCACTGTAACCTCAAAGCCCTGTCCTCAAGCAATCCTCCTGCCTCAGTCTCCCAGAATGCTAGGATTACAGGCAAGAGCCACTGCGCCTGGCCTTCCATATTTATTTTTAGAAGTTAAGCTTGAATAGAGTTTTTAAAAAGTAGTTTTCTTTAAATTTCCAAAACTATATTTGGTCTTTGAAAGTGTTTTCTTCCTTTAGTATCAACAAATGCCATTCTTGTTGAAACTCCTGTTGTCCATAATAGACAACAGAAAGTATTTTTAATCATCCTCATATAAGCCTCTACAAATATTTCTGCTTAACTTATACAATAAAAAAAATACAAATTTTTTGTGAACCTTAAAGTCATACAATTTAATCACAAATAACACTGTGAACCATACCTGGCTGAGTAAGAAATAAAACGCAAGGCACCTGTGCTTATGAAATTACAAGTCCACTTAGTTCTAGAAAAATTTCTTGTATAGAAGTAACTATCCTGCAATTTACCTGTGAAGGTAGCTCCAACTGTAAGGCAAACCTGATAGCCTAAGATATTTCTAAAGCCCCCGATCTTAAATTAGCTGCAAAGAAGTGACGATTTAACATACGCACTATTTTCCCTCTGGAGTCCATCCAGCTCTGGCAATATACTCAACTCCTTCAAATAGAACCTCAAAAGGTTGAATTAGTTCCTTATCTACAACATCCATAATCTATTAAAAAAGAAAAAAAGGAATCTAGTTATAGAAGATTTAGATAAATAATTACCTCACTAGCCTACTTAAATCATTATCTGTAACAGGTGAATACTCTTTCAGACTTGGGTATTTAAGAAGGCACAAAGGATATAGCAAAACCAGCAGTAAGTTGCGGGTTACTTTTACTGGTGTTTTTAATGCCTAAAAAAGTTCTAACCACAAGAATTAACACAGTCTAAAAGTCTTTTCCTGTGACTTTATACTAATAGAAACCTTAATAACTGGTAAAAACCAAGTTGTTTTTTTTTTTTTTTTTTTGAGACAGAGTCTCGCTCCGTTGCCCTGGCTAGAGTGAGTGCCGTGGCGTTAGCCTAGCTCACAGCAACCTCAAACTCCTGGGCTCAAGCGATCCTCCTGCCTCAGCCTCCCGAGTAGCTGGGACTACAGGCATGCACCACCATGCCCGGCTAATTTTTTCTATATATATTTTTAGTCGTCTGATTAATTTCTTTGTATTTTTAGTAGAGACGGGGTCTCGCTCTTGCTCAGGCTGGTCTCGAACTCCTGAGCTCAAACAATCCGCGCGCCTCGGCCTCCCAGAGTGCTAGGATTACAGGCGTGAGCCACCGCGCCCGGCCTAAAAACCAAGTTTTAATTAAACTCTAGTATCTAAGAAAAACAGTCCCTAGTTCCCTGTATTTTAGCCTAAAATATATTTATGCAATATATTAATGGAATAGCCCTGGGTAAGCAAACTTTTTTCCTTTAAAAATCTAGCAGACACAATTAAAAAAATAAAATGTTTAAAATGCACAAAGGATCTGAATAGACAGTCTTCCAAAGAAGATACACAAATGGCTAATAAACACAGGAAAAGATGTTCAACATCATTAGCCATCAGGGAAATAAAAATCAAAACCACAATGAGATAGCACATCAAACTCACTAGGATGGCTATAATAAATAAGATGGACAATAACAAGTGTTGGTGACAATGTGGAAAGATTGGAGATCTCATAAGCTGCTGGTGGGAACATAAAATAGTGCAGCCACTTTGGAAAACAATCTGGCAGTTCCACAAAAGGTTAAAAATAGAGGTATCATACGACCCATATCCTAGGTATATCCTCCAGAGAAATGAAAATGTAAGTTCACACAGAAGCTTGTACACACATATTCATGGCAGCATTATTCATAATAGCCAAAAAGTAGAAACAACCCAAATGTCCATCGGCTGGTAAGTAGATAAATAAAATGTAGTATATCTATATAATTATTTGGGAATAAAAAGAACTGAAGTACTAATACATGGTGCAACACAGATGGACTCTGAAAACATTCATCTAAGTGAAAGAGGCCAGACTATATATTGCATGATTCCATTTATATGAAATGTCCAGAATAGGCAAATCTATAGAGACGGAAAGTAGACTAGTGGTGCATAGGGATGGGGGTATGAGGAGATCGGAGGATGATGGCTAAGGGGTATGGTTTTTTTTTTTTTTTTTTTTTTTTGGTTTTTTTTTTTTTTTGAGACAGAGTCTCACTCTGTTGCCTTGGCTAGAGTGCCGTGGCATTAGCCTAGCTCACAGCAACCTCAAACTCCTGGGCTCAAGCGATCCTACTGCCTTAGCCTCCTGAGCAGCTGGGACTACAGGCATGCACCACCATGCCCGGCTAATTTTTTCTATATATTTTTAGTTGTCCGATTAATTTCTTTCTATTTTTGGTAGAGACGGGGTCTCGCTCTTGCTCAGGCTGGTCTCGAACTCCTGAGCTCAAACAATCTGCCCGCCTCGGCCTCCCAGAGTGCTAGGATTACAGGCGTGAGACACAGCGCCCAGCCTGGGTTTTTTTTTTTTGAGGTGATGACAATGTTCTAAAATTGACTGTGGTGTGGTCGTACAACTCTGTGAATATACTAAAAGCCACTGAATTTTAAACTTTAAATGAGTGAATTGTATGTAAATTATGTCTCAGTAAAGCTGTTTTAAAAAAGTCTAGCAGAGAAGACTGCTTTTTAATTAATCTTGTGTGCACCTGGTTGTCCAAATGGAAAACAGCAGTACAAAATAATTGTGGGATATTTAACCCACCACAGACACCTACCCAACACAGAAGGTAACTAATTCGCCAGTCAATAACCACCTTTTTCTTTTTTTTAGGAAAAACTATTGGAAAGGAGTCATAAATATGCACATATCCCATACCCCTATCTTGAGAACCAGCAGGAAGTTTTGCAAGTAGAAAATTAGGTCAACCTAAAATTATCATCTACAGATAACTCAGCAAGTTCAACAAGCCCAAAAATAAAAAAGCGTATCAAAGACCCCTACTAGACTAGTCAAAAGACACAGAAAGTCAACTCAACATTTTATACTTACCCTTCCTTCGGCGTCAATCATTATTTCTGACATCTTAAAAGTGACTTTAGGATTTGCTGTGCCTTTAGAACGAAACATAAATAGTAATGCATATCCAAAATTACTCAAACTAATTTTGCCAGATCAGTCCTCTTTACACTTTAGTTAAGGCAGCAATATTGTACATAGTTAAGGGCTTACTGCACTTGAATCTCAGAGCCCCATCTCAAATTCACACTTTTTAATAAAGGTATCAAAAAATAAGAGGCTGAAAAACATGAAGAGTCAGCATGAAATAAGTGAAATTTTGTACATTTTTAAAATTAAAATGCTATAAACAGCAAAATGAAAGAAAAATTACTAATTTATTATGAATAAAATCACTTAAAAATCTTTACTTGCTAGAAAAGACACCTTATTCATTTCTTGAAGTAACTAGCTTCACGGACATCCCCACTTTTGAAAATAATTAAAAAGGAGCAGCCTGTAACTAAAAATCTATTTCAGTGACACTTTATGAACAAACTATCCTTACTAAGGCTGTAAATGACCAATGTTGTCTTTATCTTTGGATGACAGCCCAAAGACTCTTATTTGGAAAGAGGAAATGAATGAATATAAATGCCAGTAGAGCACAGTACCTGTTTTAGGATAACGGAATGAATCTGCCCTCCTTGTTTCCAACATAGGCGATGTAACATGAATAATTTCCACCTCAGATTCATCATTCTCTTCATATAGAATTCTCAGAATTTTACCGCCACTGGGAGCTTAAAAAGAATTTAAACATTGAAAATGTAGAAGAATTATCCCATAATCACAACTGACCATTTCCTCTAGTATTAGATTTCTCATAGTGAAAAATAATTTATGTATAAACTATGCTGCCTTTTATGTATGAAAATATCAGTAGTCTTTGCAGTAGCAAGGTAAGTTACTGCTAAGCCACTCTTACTGGTTAAAGGTTACTCCTTTTGGAGGAAATACATATATATATATATATATATATATTTACTTAGTTACTCACTATTTATTTATTTATTTGAGACAGGGTCTTGCCCTATCACCCAGGCTGGAGTGTAGTGGCCCAATCACAGCTTACCGTAACCTCAAACTTGTGGGCTCAAGTGATCCTCCTGCTTTAGCCTCCCACGTAGCTAGGACTAGAAGTGTGTGCTACCATGCTCAGCTAATTTTTTTATTTATTTGTAGAGATGGGGGTCTCACCATGTTGCTCAAATTTGTCTCAAACTTCTGGCCTCAAGCCATCTTATTGCTTTAGTCTCCTAAAATGCTGGGATTACAGGCGTGAGCCATGGTGCCTGGCCTGTATATAAACTGGGAAAAAACACTTTTGAAGGACTTTGTCCTTGCATACCATAAAATGTATTCTTTGTTAAAAAAGGGATTATTTAATTACATTTATAATATTTCCTGTAAAAAATAAATGTTATTTAAAAAGAGTCTTGTTTTGAATGGTTTCTCTATTCACGTCAAAATCTTGTTCCAACAAATACAATTATAGCAAAACATTTTACATCTTAAAATAAAATGTCCAAATTGATAACATGGCTTAAAAATAAATATTTTTTGCAGTCTCTTAGAGAAGTATTCAGACTGTTAGCTGCAAACCATTAGTGGGTCACGAAATCTATGAATGGGTCATAAGCAGCATTTAAAAAAATTCGACAAATAGAAAAGAATAACACTATCAGAGTATATTACATATAAGGATAAATATTGCTTCTTTAAATTTGTTTTCAGTTTTATCTATACAATACATGTATAATGTATTAGGCCATTATTATAAGTAAATTTCTAACTAAATCATGGTCAAAAAGTTTGAAACCCATGCTTTAGAGAGCTGTTTCTCAGATAGTAAGATACTTGTGAATTCATCCAGAAAAAGAAGAAATTTGTTCCATTTTTTCTTATCCATTCATATACTGATTTGGTCACCTGTTTATGCAGACTCTATAGTCAATCACACATTTTTATAGCAACTCATTAAGGTGTGGTATTGTTTTCTTTTTCTTTTTTTGAGACAGGGTCTTGCTCTGTTGCCCAGGCTAGAGTGCAGTGGTGTGATCATAGCTCACTGCAGCCTCCAACTCCTGGGCTCAAGCACCCTCCTGCCTCAGCCTCCCGAGTAGTTGGTACTACAGGGGTGTGCCACCATGCCCAGCTAATTTTTAAATTTTTTGTAGAGATGGGATCTCATTATATTGCCCAGGCTGGTCTCGAACTCCTGGGCTCAAGTGATCCTCCTACCTTGGCCTCCCAAAGTGCTAGGATTACAGGCATGAGCCACTGTGCCGGCCTCTTTTTCTTTTTTTAATTTTTATTGTAACTTTTTTATTTTTAATTACTAATTACATAATAGTTATGGGATATATGTGATGTTCTGATGAAGGCATAAAATGTATAATGACCAAATCAGGGTAATTGGGGTATCCATCAAGGTGTGGTATTTTTTATTTTGTCACCAATGTTGTCAACATCATCAAGACCGGCTTCCATGTGGAAACGTGGTAAAGACAATTGAGGGACCCGAGGCATTAAACCACAATACAATTGTTTTACTAGACTTATTATGGTGAGTCTATATATTCTAAATAACTACTAATAGGATCCAGTCTTCATCACTTTAGAATCTACCATCCAAGCTTTAGAACCTGTGCACTTAACTAACTGGTAGTAGAATCTTATAATACTTTAATTGACCTATAATATATTATTTTGAACCCCCTTACTTGTTTCAGCTTCTGGACACCACCAATAGCCAGAATATCTATCAAATTCTTCTTGAAGAACAAAGGTAGCGACTCCAGCTGATCTAGGATCCTCTTCTATGTTGGCTAGCTCTAGACAAATATAAAAGGCAAAATTATCACAGAAAGCTCCCTATCTTTTCATAGATACAAAGCAAAATGATTTGGTTTATTTTGAAAGCTGGAGTATAGTGGTGAACTCTGGAGCCAAATGGACTGAGTTCAGATCTGGGCTCCATCATTTACCCACAGTCTGACCTTTGGTAAATCATCCAATCTCACTCCACTGCAGTGTGCCATTTGTAAATGGGAATAAGAGCCTACCTACCTTGTAAGGTTGTTACGAGCATTAAATTATGTTAATTCACACAAAACACTTAGAAGAAACCCTGGACCACATAGTACATGCTCCATATAAATGTTAGTTATTATTTTCTATTTAGCTAGGACCATGGAAAAAAGAATATATGTAAAAGACTGTGATGCAGCAGAAACTTGTAACTCTCCTACACAGAGAAGTAGAGGTCAGGTATTTCAACCATTCTTCCTTCCGCCCATTCAACCACAGCAGCTCAGCTTTTATCTGTTTTACACTTAGGTTTCCAGCAAATAGTTTAAAGAAATAAAACACAAAGCCATAATTACATAAGACTTCGTGTCATGGGGAAATGCTTACAATATACTTGAGTAAAAGAAATCACATTACTAAATAGTATGTACAGTGTGATTCCATTTATAAAAATGTTATACAATTTTTTTTTAAAGTTCTGAGATTTAAACCAAAATACAGTTATCTCCAAGTAGTAAGATTATAAGGTTTTTTTGCTTTATAATTTACGAAATTGTAAATGTACTGTCTATTTTTGAAAAATGGATATACTTATATGACCACATCCCTATCAAGACATACAAAATTTCCAACACCCAAGAATGTTTTCTCATCCTCCTGCCCAGTCAATGCCCACTCCTGCCCCAGAAACAATCACTGATCTGATTTCCATCACCATAGGTTAAGTTTTGCATGTTGCAGAATTTCATGTAAATGAAATCATACAGTATACAGTTTGTATTTGGCTTCTTCTTGAGATTCATCAATGTTTTTACATATGTCAGTAGTTCGTTCCTGTTAATTGCTGAGTATTCCATTGTATACCACAGTTCTTTTACCTGTTAATGGATAGCTGGGCTGTTTCCAGTTTTGGGCTATTATGAATAAAGATTCTATGAACATGCTTATATAACAATTTTTGTAAACATGTGTCTTCATTTCTCTTGAGTTAATACCCAGGAGTGGAATGGCTGGGTAGTATGGTAAGTGTATGTTTAACTTTATAAGAAACTGCCAAAAAGTTTTCCAAAGTATTTGCATTATTTTATACTGGCAACATATGCAAAGTTCCTCATCAACATTTGGTGTTCTCAATCATTTTAACACATTGACTGCCATGTGAGTTGTATTTAACTCACGCTGGTTTTGAGCCCGGGGCTGCATGGAACATATGTAAGTTACACATCTCTACCTTGGGAGCCGTCTGAACCATTTTTCAAGTTGCATATAACTCGTACACAGAAAACAATTTTAAAAAAACAAATTTTTCATTAAATTAGAAAGAATAGTTTTGTTTTCAAAGCTTTTATTTTATCTTCGTAATAAAACACCATGGCCCCAAAGAAGTGGCAGTCAATGTGTTAACCAGCCTACTGGATGTGTGTAGTAACATTTCATGGTGATTTTAATTATTATTTTTTGCAGAGACAGGGTCTCACTCTGTCCCCCAGGCTGGAGTGGCAATCATAGCTCACTGTAACCTCAAACTCCTGGGCTCAAAATATCCATTCGCCTCAGTCTCTCAAATAACTAAGACTATGAGCATGTGCCACTATGCCTGGCTAATTTTTTTTTTTAATTTCTTGTAGAAACAGGGTCTTACTATGTTGTGCATGCTGGTTTCAAATTCCCGGCCTCAAGTGATCCTCCCACCTTGGCCTCCTAAAGTGCTAGGATTACAAGAGTGAGCCACTGCACCCAGACACGATTTTAATTTTATAGGCAAGTTTTAATTTGTTATTTTTGTTTATCTGTATTCTCTATATTGTCTGACGTGAATGTGCAGTATGAACCAATTGATCCCTTATCCAGAAATTTTGAGTCCAGAAGTATTTAGAATTCAGAATTTGGGAGCTTTTCTTACACAGAACATCTAACATATATTATGTAACATCTCCAGCAGGGTAACTAAATACCCTGTAATCGAATACACCAATATTCCTGCAGCAAACTTACGAATAGGCACTCTAAATAGGATTAAGATTATAAATACCCTCAGGTCAGTTCAGGTCAGGTTTTACTGCCAAATGAGTTTTAGCACCAAGCTAATGAAAACTAAGCTCAGTTTGCAGAATGTTTTCAATTTTGGAGTTAACAATAGAGCCAAGCCCAGTTTTCTTGGACCTTCCAACTACCCCCAACTTAAACCACCCACACTACTTTATATTTTGTTCTCATTTAGATATGAGGATAGGTACCCCTCATTTGTATATCCCCATTACTTATTACAGACCTCAATTATTAAGGGTTATTTATTAAATGAATAAATGATATCATCTTACCCTCCCAATAAGTCACTGAAAGCAGAAGCTTGGATTTTATTACTTTTAAATTCCTCTATCATACTAGGCAGAAAATAAACACACTCACATGCTGATTGACTAAACCCATCTAAAGTGGACTTTCACTTAGAAACCTATTGTGACTAAGTGGAATTATGTTGATGATGCTCTCTTCCTACCTATCTTTCTATTTAAACACTTACATAGCGCTTAGTATGTTTCAGGCACTGTCCTAAATACCTCATAAATATTCACTCTTTAAGCCTCATATCAATTCCATGTGCTATTAACATTTTTACAGATGTAGAAACTAAGAGATAAGTTAAATAACCTGCTTGAGGTTACAAAGTTAATAAATGGTAGATCTGGGACTCAAATCCAGATAGACCGGTTCTATAATACTCTATATTCTCTATCTGTATTCTTAACCACTGCACTAATCCTGAAAATATACCAAATACAAATACCTATATGCACAGTAAAGAAAAGAATGAAAACACTGCTATAACATCCTACAGGGTTCCAGTGCTTTCGATTTTAAATGCTACCAATCTTCACAAATCCTGTGTGGAAAACAATTTTACAGAAGAAAAAAATACTAAAAAATACCTTATCTCTGACAGTTATGTCAGAGCTCTGCAGTCTAAGCCTCAGGTACAATAACTGGTACATACTAAGAGTCTAATGTTTGTTGAAAGCATGAGGCTAGGATTTCCAAAACAGATTTACTAACAACTAACTTAATCTTTCTACTGCCATTGGTGGCTGTTCTGATTTCCTCACTTCAAAGGGAGAGAGACCCATTCAAAACCAAACTTGTACTTTTTTTTTTTTTTTTTTTTTTTGAGACAGGGTCTGTCTGTGTCGCCCTGGCTGGAGTGCAGTGGTATCATCATAGCTCACTGTAACATCAAACTCCGGGACTCAAGCAATCCTCCTGCCTCAGCCTCCCGAGGAGCTGGGACTATAGGCACACGCCACCATGTCCAGCTAATTTTTCTATTTTTTGTAGCAATGTGGTCTTGCTATGTTGCTCAGGCTGGTCTCGAACTCCTAGCCTTAAGCAATCCTCTCACCTTGACCTTGCAGAGTGCTAGGATTATAGGTGTGAGCCACCATGCCCGGCCAAACTTGCACTTTTTACTTAAGATTTCCCCTATTCCACCCACTTTTCTCTACCCTATACTCTAGTTTTAGGCCATATAATTTGGAAAATTGTAACAGTCAAGTTTTGGTGTCCCTGTCTCTAGCCTTGTGCTTCTCAAATATAACTTCCACAAAGTATCCGGAACAATTTATCTACAACATGATCATGACCACTCAACTGCCAAAATCTTTTCAGTGGACCCCACATCATGATAAATTCCATATTCATTTACATGAGATACACTCTACCCTTGTCCTGGTCCACCTCATCTGCCACAGCCTTTTGCTAATTCTTGACTCAAACTTTATGCTTTAAGGCTTTAGGACTACCACATTGCTTTTTAACTTATCACACACACCATGCTGTCTTTTCCATCAAGACCCTAATCACACAGTCCCCTTGTCTGGAGTGTGCTGGCTAATACACAGAAATTATTTGGGATCAGTTTAGGTATCATCTTTTCTGGGAAGCCTTCTCTGACCACTGTCCCTCATTATCTTAGGTTTGTATCTTACTATTCTGTTTTATTGTTATTTGTTTATGTAGTTTCCTTAAGAGTCAAGACTACCGTATTCAATTCTGTATCCTTAGTACCTGACACACTGCCACGCACACCAGAATTTAATGAGTTCTTACTGACTGAAAAGTTAGAACAGATTTCTTTCCTTTTTTTTCTTTTCTTCTTCTTCTTTTTTTTTTTTTTTAAAGACACGGGGTCTTGCTTTGTTGCCCAAGCAAGAACTCTTGGCCTCAAGTGATCCTCTCACCTAAAGCCTCTCAAGTAGCTGGGACTACAGGTGAGGGCCACTACACCCAGCAGAACATTATTTCTTGACTCCTAATTCAGTGCTCTTTCTACCAATGTAAATTGTTCAGGTAAAGGCTTCTACAATGAAGATTATCCTCATGATGAAAAAGTGTTTGCTATGAATATACTATTGTTTACTAAAATAATTTAGCTTGAATTCAACCACGAATAGCAAAGTTTCCTGATCCACTACAGCACACGGTGATCTTTTCTTCAAAATTTTTAAAGTAGTTTCTTTTATTTATTTGGCTATAGTATTGTTTTTCACTTTTTCAGTACATTTCCTAACTAGATGAAAAAACAACTTGAGAACATAATCTTTGTAGTTTTGTTTTCCTACCTACAACATATCTGCTACAATGTCTCTCAAAGAATGTCTGTAATTAGTTGTAACTAATAATTGATAATGATGAGGGGATAATAACTAAGGAGGATGACCAGCAAATCAGCTTTGTGAACTTTAGACTAAGCAAAAGTTGGACAAATGAATTTTCAGAGTCACTACCCTTCATCATGTAGCTTAATATTTCCTTTACGAAATCTTTACAGGAAACCACCCACATTTTTTCTGTGCTTTGAGTAGTGCTCAGTATTATTATAGCCATTTCAATAAAACTTAAACACTTCCACAACACACACAGGTCTATAAAGTTCTGTTTTTCCTTTTATGATGATAACTAAGTAGGTGCTCTAAAACAGGAAGATAAATTTTCAGATAGTTTAGAGGCCGGGCACGGTGGCTCACACCTGTAATCCTAGCACTCTGGGAGGCCGAGGCGGGCGGATTGTTTGAGCTCAGGAGTTCGAGACCAGCCTGAGCAAGAGTGAGACCCCGTCTCTACTAAAAATAGAAAGAAATTAATCGGACAACTAAAAATATATAGAAAAAATTAGCCGGGCATGGTGGCACATGCCTGTAGTCCCAGCTACTCGCGAGGCTGAGACAGAAGGATTGCTTGAGCCCAGGAGTTTGAGGTTGCTGTGAGCTAGGATGACACCATGGCACTCTAGCCCGAGCAACACAGTGAGACTCTGTCTCAAAAAAAAAAAAAAAAAAAATTTTTTTTAGATAGTTTCTTACAGCATGTAATTGGTTTTTCCATTTGTTCCCCCCACAAAAACTAATTTTTTTAAATTAAAAGTTTATAAAAATGAGAATAGTTTTGGGAAAATTCTGGCAGTCTTATTAGGCTGAAAGAACAGTATGTCAGAGGTATATTGTTGTGCTGTTTGAAAATGAACATTAAAACAAGAGAGCATTATTACCGAGCATAGTGGCATGCACCTACAGTCCCAGCTACTCAAGTGGCCGAGGAGGGAAGACTGCTTGAGCCCAGGAGTTCAAGTCCAGCTGGGGCACCATAGTGAGATCCCTGTCTTAGAAGGGAGCATTATACAGGTGGTACATATTAGTTATCCTCTGTCTTTTTCAATTTTTTTAAAGACTTGAGTTTCAAATATAAAGATCACTCTGCTTGCTTCAATTTCAAAATGCAAGCAAATGCAAATTCAACTTTAAAAATACTTTTTAGAAAAGTAGATTTGAAGAACTATGCCTTACCATTGTGCACATAAGTAAGCCTCCTTTCTTCTCTGGTTACAATGTTGGATATCCAAATATCATTGCTATGTATAAAAGCAATCCAATCTGGATCAGCAGGGCATAATTTTGGATCCATCCGTATATTGGGACAACTAGTTTCCACTAAATTGGGCCGCAGAGGTTGTTGCTACAAGACAACACTTTAAGTAAGTATCAGGCTGATACACACACATTTGTTTGCCAGCATCCTTCCCATTACATGAACAATATTTCTAGGTAAAATGTCAACTATGATAATTGCTCCCCAGAAAAAATATACTTTCAACTGCCTTAACTTATAAAGGAGGACTCATTTGTTTACTTTGAATGAAAAAGCTAAGGGTAATATGAGGAAAGAAAAACAATAAAACAGCACTTAATAAATTTTGTTGCCTCAACCTGTTTAACAGAGGAATTACTGTTTATTAAACATTTTTATTATTTATTATTTATTAACTTTTAAAATTAATTTTACCAATATAAAATCATTTGCTCATAACAATATAATGAAAGCCACAATCATAATTCTATCAAAAGAATAGTTCCAATAGCTCATAATGAATTGCCTAAAATTTAAAATCAGATAAAATCATTTATTAAGATGAATCAGCTTTCAAGAGAACGAAAAATGAATTTCCTTATGATAACATTATCTTCCAAATTCCCCTCAGTGTTTACACAGAAAATGGAAATTGATGCCCTTTACTCTATCTTCCCATATAGTATTTTTAATATGTTAAAAATTATATCTTAATGTTATTAGAAAAATTAACCCTTAAAATTGGAAATTAATATCCATATTCCCTATTTTGATTGCTATTAAATTTCTTAGTTGGTAGGTAAACTGAACTTTCTGGTTTGTTAATTAGCTTTCTGATTTGGGTACAAATTACCTTTTGGACCCAAAAAAAGATTTAACCAGTAGTAACTCCAACTTACTGTAAATCCTTGTGGCCCTCCATCTTTTACATGATAAATTCCACTACCAGCTTGAAACAGAAATGTTCCACTTCCTTGGTGATAATCATAAGAAGCAATTCCAACTGTTCCAATACGTTTTCTTTCTCTTAATAGTTCTTCTTCGCGAGAATACATTCCATAGTCCAGAGTTGCCTAATGCAAAAGGAAAGTCACATATTCCAGTCCCCTGAAGA
Source organism: Indri indri (assembly GCA_004363605.1). NCBI lineage: Eukaryota > Metazoa > Chordata > Mammalia > Primates > Indriidae > Indri > Indri indri. The sequence continues at coordinate 20,718 of RJWJ010025197.1, forward strand.
AAATCTCCCTTCTGCTTTCAGCACTGAAACCCTAGAATCTCCAACATTATTGAGTCTACATTTTTTAAATCTTTTTTGTTTTCCATTTTTTTTTTTGAGACAATCTCACTCTGTCACCCCAGGTAGAGAGCAGTGACATCACCATAGCTCACTGCAACCTCAAACTCCTGAGCTCAAGCAATCCTCCTGCCTCAGCTTCCTGAGTAGCTAGGACTACAGGTGTGCACCACCACGCCCAGCTAATTTTTTCTATTTTTGTAGAGACGGGGTCTTGCTCTTGCTCAGGTTAGTCTTAAACTCCTGACGTCAAGTGATCCTCCCACCTCGGCATCCCAGAGCGCTAGGATTACTGGCGCCAGCCACTGCGCCCAGGCTATTGAGTCTACATTTTGAGTGACACCAAACTTTGCCAGCAACTTTAAGCAGATTAAATTCAGGGAGTCTGCGGAAAGATTTCTTGGTAAAGCGTTTTCAGATGATTGTTGTATGCCCCAGAGAACAGGAATAATCATCTTGCTATTCAAGACTTTCTACAACCTAACTGTAATTTAGTAGCTTTGCACACAGTTAAGAGCACAGATGTTAAAGTCAAGTGATTTGAATTCAGACTTTGACCCTTCACTAGAAGACTGACCTTAAGAAAGCAGCTTAATTTCTTCAGAAGTAATTTTACTCATTTTCAAAATAGTAATAAATCATCCACATCAGCTTTGTGAAGATTAAGTTAGATAAAATATGTCAAGTGTTTAGTACAACGACTGACACAGAGTAAGCTCTCAAATGTCAGCTGTTATCAGTACCTTTCCACTAAATCTACCAACACCCGTCTAATAAAACCCCACAGGTGAGGCCAGTCGCCATCACTGACTTAAACCCAAATATATGATTTTCTGCCTCCTGGCCTTTGTTCCACCCCTCTCCCACCAACCCCTGGAAAGGCTGTTTTTCTTTCTACCTAAGTTTACTTACACCCCAAAAAGATAGCCCAAATTCATGGTCAACAAAGTTTTCTGATCCACTATGGCACATAGTGATTTCTTCCTTAAAAATTGTATAGGAGTTACTGGCCAGGTGTGGTGGCTCATGTCTGGTAATCCTAGCGTGCTGGGAGGCAGAGGCCGGAGGATTGCTCGAGGTCAGGAGCTCAAGACCAGCCTGAGCAAGAGTGAGACCCCGTCTCTACTAAAAATAGAAAGAAATTAGCTGGACAAGTAAAAATATGTAGAAAAAATTAGCTGGGCATGGTGGCACATGCCTGTAGTCCCAGCTACTTGGGAGGCTGAGGCAGGAGGATTGCTTGAGCCCAGGAGTTTGAGGTTGCTGTGAGCTAGGCTGATGCCACGGCATTCTAGACTGGGCAACAGAGTGAGACTCTGTCTCTAATAAAAAAATAAAAAAAAAAATTTATGGGAGTTACTATTTCTTTTCCTTTTTTGGCTATGGCACTATTTTTCACTTTTTCAGTGTATTTCCTAAATGGATGAAAAAAACGACTTGAGAGCAGAATCTGTCAATTTGGTTTCCTACCTACATGTTATAATGTCTCTCAAAGAATGTCTGTAATTAATTATAATTAATGATTGATGATGAGGAGGGGCTTTCCCAAGATATATTATTTGATACATGTATAAAATTTTAAAAGGAATCCTGCTAAAAACCCATCTAATTTTATGTATCCTTTGTGTCATTTTTTATTAATGTTTAATTACATACATGTACATTTGTACATGTGTGTTAGCCTCCAAGAGAAAAAGCTAGCAAATTCACTGAACATATACTTTTGTTAACTTTGACCTTTTTATTTGTTTTAACTATCTCTTAAGTCTTTTTCCATTGAAGCTAAAAGCAATTCTGAATATATGATTATGTTTTAATTTTTCTCTTATTTTCCTCTCTAAAAAATCATCAGATTTGGTCTGTACCTAATATATCTTAATGCTTTATAATCAGAACATAAGAAATTTTTAAAACATTATTTATGTATTTATTTTTTAGAGACAAGAGTTTTGCTCCATTGCTCAGACTGGTACAGTGGCATGATCATAGCTCACTGCAACCTCGAAGTCCTGGGCTCAAGTGATCCTCCTGTCTCAGCCTCCAGAGTAGCTGGGACTATAGGTGCACTATCATGCCTAGCTAATTTTTAAAAAATTTTTTGTAGAGATGAGGTCTTGCTATGTTGCTCAGACTGGTCTGGAACTTCTGGTCTCATATGATCCTCCCACCTCAGCCTCCCAAAGTGCTGGGAATACAGACATGAGCTACTGTGATTGGCCTGAACATAAGAAATTTTAGAGCTAATAAATTAACTTTCATAAGAGAACTTTGTATTTTTAACCCTGTGATCACAAAATTCATTATTTGAAAGAGTAACAAGATGGTAAAACAAATTGTGAAGAAGATCTCAAGCAAGATTAGACTTACTAGATATTAAAAAATTAAAACATGATAAACAAAACGAACAATGGTATAGAATAGAAAATCCAAGATAGAATGCTGAGTGTAGAAATTAGTAAGAAAAAGATGGTAAGGAAAAGATCGGACTTTTACAATCAGTCACTGCTGATCTAAATTTTATTTTATTTTATTTTATTTTTTTGAGACAGAGTCTTACTTTGTTGCCCTGGCTAGAGTGAGTGCCGTGGCGTCAGCCTAGCTCACAGCAACCTCACACTCCTGGGCTCAAGCGATCCTTCTGCCTCAGCCTCCTGAGTAGCTGGGATTACAGGCATGCGCCACCATGCCCGGCTAATTTTTTCTATATATATATTTTTAGTTGTCCAGATCATTTCTTTCTATTTTTTGGTAGAGACGGGGTCTTGCTCTTGCTCAGGCTGGTCTCGAACTCCTGACCTTAAGCGATCCACCCGCCTCGGCCTCCCAGAGTGCTAGGATTACAGGGGTGAGCCACTGCGCCTGGCCTGATCTAAATTTTAAATCAGTTAGAATTACTGCATAGCCATATGCAAAAAGATAAAACTGGATCCACTTTACACATATTCCAAATAAATCCGAGATTGAAATGTTAAAAATGAAACTAACTTCTACTTCTAGCCAAGATGAAGAAATGGAACCAGATTTACAACTGAGAAAATGGACAAAAAATATGAAATATTAATCACGTTTTTAAGACTTCAGACAATAAAGAACAACAATCCCTGAGAAATGGGAACCAAATGAGATGGGCCATACAATTGACCCAGCTAACAGCCTTGAAAATTTCCAGACAGCAGTACAAGGAGTGGAAAGCCAATGGGTCAAAGAAGAAATCACAGAAGAAATCAGAAAATTATAAGAAAGAAAACAAAAAGTTAAAGCAGTAAAAGCAGGGCTCAGAGGGAAATTTTTAACTATAAATATCTACATTAAAAAAGAGATCTTAAACCAGTAACATAATCTTC
>RJWJ010025198.1:0-12018 GCA_004363605.1 Indri indri
TACAGGCATGAGCCACCATGCCCGGCTAATTTTTTCTATATATATTTTTAGCTGTCCAATTAATTTCTTTCTATTTTTGGTAGAGACGGGGTCTCGCTCTTGCTCAGGCTGGTCTCGAACTCCTGAGCTCAGAACGATCCACCCGCCTCGGCCTCCCAGAGTGCTAGGATTACAGGCGTGAGCCACCGCGCCCGGCCCACAAAAGAATTTTTAAATTAGCCACCATCATGATGCATGCCTGTAGTTCTAGCTACTCAGGGGGCTGAGTCAGGAGGATCGGCTGAGCCCAGAAGTTTGAAGTTGCAGTGAGCTATGATCATGCCACTCTACTGTAGCCTGGGCATCACGATGAGACCCTGTCGCTTAAGGGGGAAAAAAAAAAAAGGAAACTGAATAAACCAAAGACTTTAGTTAATAATAACAAATCTTTGTGACTAGCCTAGGCAACATACAGAGACCTGGCCTTTACAATAAATTAAAAACTTAGCCGGGTGGGGCAGCTAGTGCCTGTACTCTATAGTCCTCGGTACTCAGGAGGCTGAGGCAAGAGGATTGCTTGAGCCCAGTTCAAGGTTGCAGTAAGCTACAATCACGCCACTGCACTCCAGCCTGGGTGACAGAGTGAAACCATGTCTCTATAAAAAAAATAAATGAGGGAAAAAAAAACCCTGGTGAAACCATAGAAGCATTTCCTTTAGAGACAAGTATGATGCTTCCATTTGAGAAAAACAAGACAATAAAATAAAAAGGAAGAAACTGAAAAGAACTGGAAAGAAGAAAACAAAGCTGACATTATTCATACTATGATCACCTATGTAGAAAATCTATATTATATTGCAACTGGTAAGTATTTGGCAAAGTTGCTAAATATAAGATTAATACACAAAAGCATCAGCTTTCCTCTGTACCAGCAAACAATTTTAAAATGTAACTGATGAAAAGATATTATTTACAACAACAAAACCATAAGGTACACAGGAATTAATCTAATATAAGATGTGCAAGACTTTTATGGGAAAAATAATAAAAGACCTAAATCATGGATCTGAAAACCTCTTCTTAAAGGGCCAGATAGATGGCTTGCAGGCCTTTTAGTCTGTCACAACCACTTAACTATGCCGCTGTAGCTCAGAATCAACCATAGACAATATGTAAACAAATAGGTGTGACTGTGCCCCAATAAAACTTTATATACAAAAACAGGTAGTTGACCCTTGATCTAAATGAATGACAAAATATCTCAATCAGATACAGGAAGACTCAATAGCAAAGTTGGCAATTCTCTCCCAAATTTACCTATAAATTCAATGCCATTACAAACAAACTTAACAAGCTAACCATAAAATTCAAATTGAAGTGCAAAGGGTCTAGGAGAATCAGGACATTTTTGTTTTGATGAGGAATGACTAAACTTTTTATTGAAGTATAATCATTTGTCGCTTAACAATGCAGATACGTTCTGAGAAATGCATCCTTAGGTGATTTTATTGTTTTAAGAACATCACAGGCAGTGTGGCTCATGCCTGTAATCCTAGCACTCTGGGAGGCTAAGGCGGAGAATTGCTTGAGGTCCGGAGTTTGAGACCAGCCTCAGCAAGAGTAAGACCCCGTCTCTACTAAAAACAGAAAAAATTAGCCAGGCGTGGTGGCATGCACCTGTAGTCCCAGCTACTTGGGAGGCTGAGGCAGGAGGATCGCTCAAGCCCAGAAATTTGAGGTTGCTGTGAGCTAGGCTGATGCTATGGCACTCTAGCCAGAACAACAGAGTGAAACTCTGTCTCAAACGAACAAACAAACAAAAAAAGCCCCTTGGTTTATGGAACTTAGGGGTTTTGGGGTTTTGTTTTTTGTTTTTTTTTTTTTTTGAGACAGAGTCTTGCTCTGTCACCCCGGCTGGGGTGCAGTGGCACTAATGTAGCTCAGTGCAACTTTGACCTCCCAGGCTCAAGCAATCCTCTTGCCTCAGCCACCCCAGTAGCTGAGACTACAGGTGTGTGCCACAGTGCCCGGCTCATTTTTTTTTCTTTTACAGAGACAAGGTTTTGCTATGTGCACAGGCTGGTCTTGCACTCCTAGTCTCAAGCAATCGTCCCACCTCAGCCTCCCAAAGTCCTGGGAATACAGACATGGGCAACCGCCTCAGCCTTATGGCACTTTGTTACAGCAGCCTCAACAGCCTAAGACAAACATAAATACAGAAAAGAACACAAATCATAACTGTATAGGAGCATGATTTTTCGCAAACTGAACACATCCATTTAACTACCACTGAGATCAGGAAACAGATCATTACAGGACCCTAGAAACCCTCCTCATGTGCCTACTATCCACTGCCAAATGTTGGCAAAGATGTATGGAGAATGAAAGCATACACCTTGCTTTGTAGAGATAGGATTTGCATGTCTATGGAGGAGTGCGGAGTATCTGTGGGGATGTGTACAGATTCCAAAAAAGAATACCATTAGCAAAATCTTTAGAGGAAAGCTTCATTAAGGTATATATGAAGAAATGTAAATAAAACAGCTTGGAATGGACCTTGGATAGAACAGGATTAGGAGATAAGACTGTCAAATTTCATTAAAGTCAGACAGAAGATACTAAATGTCAAGCCAAGGAATCTGGGCTTGACCTTTCAGAGGACAGGAGCACTGAAGGTTTCTGAGTCCAAAACATCAACATAAAGAAATGAATAGGGGCCGGCGCGATGGCTCATGCCTGTAATCCTAGCATTCTGGGAGGCTGAGGCGGGTGGATCTTTTGAGCTTAGGAGTTCGAGACCAGCCTGAGCAAGAGCAAGACCCCGTCTCTACTAAAAATAGAAAGAAATTTGCTGGACAACTAAAAATATATAGAAAAAATTAGCCGGGCATGGTGGCACATGCCTGTAGTCCCAGCTACTTGGGAGGCTGAGGCAGAAGGATCGCTTGATCCCAGGAGTTTGAGGTTGCTGTGAGCTGGGTTGATGCCACAGCACTCTAGCCGGGGCAACAGAGTGAGACTCTGTCTCAAAAAAAAAAAAAAAAAAAGAAATGAATAGGAAGATGAGTATGTGGAATGAACTGGGAAGACAAATGTGTTGGAAAAGAAACTGGGAAGGAGTCCACATGGATGAGGACAGTAAGAATTTAAAGAATGTTTATATGACGAATAATAATGGAAGAAGGCAAATAGGGTGAACGGCTGGATATTGGAAGTATAACAATCATCTTCTCTTGCCTCAATTCACTCTCAAGCCAGAAGTTTCCACTATCTTTGACTCCACACTCACTTTCAAGTAATCACAAATTCTTTGTGATTTTATTTTTAAATCTCTCAAATTTAATGTCTCCCTTCCACTCACAATCACTGTGGTTTCAGATGTAATTATTACTTAAATTATTATAAAAGTCTTCTAGTTTCCATATTACCAAAATCTTTTTCCTCTTATTTTCCACACTGAAGGCAAAATTAATCCTGTTTATATCTAGCCTGTGTTTCACTCCCTGGAAGGTAAAAAACCTTCAAGAGCTAACCAAAACATAACTGAGTTAAGCTTCCCTAGAACAGAACTCAAGGACTTTCCAGAAATGCCTATCTATCTGCTTTTCTATCTCACACTGCTCCCCTTACCTACTCCACTAAGCCACTACAATAGATTCTGTTCCACCAGAGCACATGTTTACATAATTCAAATTAACTCATACATTATTGAGAAATAGGGAAATGATGTCAGTAAATGATGCAAAAATTATGTTGGCCCATACAGGATTCCTCCCAGGATATTAAAATTTTCTACCATTAATTTACAGCAGGTAAATGCAAAGCACCAAAGCTGAATGTAGCAAGCCCTGAAAGAATTTAGTCCTGCGTGTGGTGCCCTTAACACAGATGCCAACCACTCTCCTTTCTTTCTCTTTCCTCAGTAAAGACACAGGCTTTTGTCTTACAAGGGCTTAAGCATGGTTTTCCTCATTCTTTGTGCAAAAAACAAAAACACACAATCTTAAGACAATGAGCCGCAGCCATCCAATCTGCCACCACAGTATTTCACATAAAACCTGCCACTGCCTCTACACCTACAACCTCTGATGTATTATGTCCCTCAGTCCCTCCTTATTCCTCCTTCCATCAAGTTACCTTCATCTTTTCTTTTCTTGATGGAAAGACCTACACTTATTGAGATATTTATCAGAAATTTAACATCTTTTTAATAGTACCAATACTTTAATGAAAATTATCATTGATGCTGTTTGTGCTCCGCCTGCATTTTTCCGTAAACCTGTTTTGCCAAAACTTACGGTTCTCAAGAATGCATGTCACAGGAGAGCAGAAATGTCTGCACTTATAGTTCCTAAAATACACCATGTACTTCAATTCCACAATATCTTGCTTTGTTCATTCTGTTTCCTCCTAGAATGCTCATCCCCTTCCCAAATCAGGCAACCATAAAAGAGGAGACTTTTTTCTTTTTTGGAGGTGGGAGACAGAATCTTGCTGTCGCCCCAGCTAGAGTGCAATGGCATAGCTCACCACAACCTCAAACTCCTGAGCTGAAATAATCTTCCTGCCTCAGCCTCCCAAGTAGCTGGGACTGCAAGTGTGCACCACTGTGCCCAGCTAAGTTTTCTATTTTTAGTAGAGATGGGGTCTCACTCTTGCTCAGGCTGTCTCAAACGCCTGACCTCAGGCAATCCTCCCACCTCAGCCTCCCATAGTGCTGGAATTACAGGAGCGAGCCACCATGCCTGGCAACCCTTTTCTACAGAGTAATCCTCATTCTCTTTTTCTAGCAACACACTGAACACATATCATTGCATTTAGCAGCCTCTATTGCAATCACTTGCTTTTTAAACCAGTTGTTCTTAGCTTTTAGCATGCATTAGGAACACCTGGAGAAGTTAAAATGTAAGCCCAACATGGCCCATTCCCATTTCTGATTCAGTAGGTCTAGGGTGAGGCTTGAGAATTTGTATTTCTAACAAGTTCTCAGATGATGCTTTGAGAACTACAGTTTTAGAGCAGTGCTGTTCAATAAAATTTTATATAATGATTAAAATGTTCACCTGTCCAATATGGTAGCTACTAGCACCACACGCAGCTATTGATACATGAAGTATGCATAGTGAGACTGCATCTATCAGTTTCCTATTGCTGTTCTAACAAATTACCATAAACTTAGTGGCTGAAACACGAATTTATTATCTTACAGTTCTGGACATCATGAGTCTCACTGGTCTAAAATCAAGTCGTTGGGAGGGCTGTACTCTCTTTCTGAGGGTTGTAGGGGAGAATCTGTCCTTTGTCTTTTCCAGCTTCTAGAAGCTGCCTACATTTCTTGGCTGGTGGCTCCTTCCTGCACCTTCAAAGCCAACAGCACACCATCTTCTTTCCTCTCTGACCTATCTTTCTATAGTCATGTTTGCTTCTCTCTCTGTCTCTGTGCTTCTGTCATCACATTGACTTTTTTAACTTTTGCCCTTCTGCCTCCCTCCCATAAGGACTCTTGGGAGTACACTGGGACAACGTGGATAATCCAAGATACTCTACCATTTCAAAATCCTTAACTTAATTACATTTGCAAAGTCCCTTTTGCCATGTAAGGTAAGATATTCACAGGTACTAGGTATTAGGATATGGGCATTCTTGGGGGAGGCCATTATTTGGCCTACCCCACTGATGAACTGATTTTTAATTTTAATTAATTTGAAGTTAAATAGTCACATGTGGCTAGAAGATACTTCACTGGATAGCAGTTAGACCATGAGCAATTTGAAGGCAGGGATCAAGTTTTATAAATCTCTGTATTCCCAGTACTTAATACACATACATGAAAATAAATGTTTGCTGACTAAACAAAGAAATCAAATCAAAAAAGACTCAACCAGCCAAAATATATGTCTAAGTTCATTAAGTGAAGCTCATAGTTCACTACTAAGAGGATCCCACTGGCCCTCACTCAAAAACTAGTCTCATGAAAAACTCACATGTAAAGGACTTCACAGAGCTGTGGTTATTGCAACTTTAGTAACATATAACTAGCTATAATACCTATTGGGCATTTATAAAAAAGTACCTGAATACTTTCCTAAGGTTATGAACTCCTGGACATCAGCATCTTATTTTCTACAACTGCACAAGCACAAATTAAATAGTTAAATAGTTGATGGTGGCCAGGCACACTGGCTCACACCTATAATCCCAGCATTTGAGGAGGCTGAGGCGGGAGAACTGCTTGAGATCAGGAGGCGGAGACCAGATTGAGAAACACAGCGAGACCCCATCCCTACAAAAATAATTTTAAAAATTATCCAGGCTTGGTGGCATATACCTGCAGTCCTAGCTACTCAGGAGGCTGAGGGATGAGGACCACTTGAGCCCAGGAGTTCGAGGCTGCAGTGAACTATGATCGCACCACCGCACATCAGCCAGGGAGACAGCAAGACTCTCTCTCTCAAGAAAGTTTAAAACAAAAAATAAACGGTTGATGGGCGAAAACAAGAGAGTAAGGGATAAAGAGTAAATACAGCCATAAAAAGTTGGTGTAATAGATCAGATAGACTCCCCTGCTGTCTCCTCAGAGTACTTGAAAATTAGGATATGCTTGTACTAAAATACAAACCAACTGTTGGCAACAAGATGTTGAAGGTAATGAACGCATTCCTGTATGTACAAACTCACCAAGTCCAAAACAAAAGGAAATCATCTTTCCATCAACACTGCTCAACTCCTGCCACCTCTATTTCTTGAAGTAGCACTAACATACCCTAATAGACTACTGATGCTACCTCCAAAATGTTTCTCCCATTTACCCCCATTCTTGCCATTTCAATTTGTTTCAGGCTCCCACTATAGCTACCTAATTATCTCCCTACTCCAAATACATCCTACACACAACTATTGGGTTAGTTCTTCTGTAACAATCCTGCTAATACCGCTTCCAACTCAAAAACTTTCCATTACTTCCCAAGGTCTGGTGAATACAGAACAAACTCCTTACCTTGACATGCACTGGTGTTTACCTTTCTATCACTGTTATTCACTATCCCAAAGTTTTCAAATTCCCAAGTTTCAATTAAATTGAGATCCTATCTGCAAACATACTTCCTGAAACCATCTCCCCACATCTGTTTCCCACCACATCTACTTATGAGTTCACAAGCAAGTCCAGGTGTGAAGATTAGAATGTGTTGAAGGCAAAATGCAAATGTGAGAAATGACGTTTTAAAAAGTCAGAAGATGTACTATATGAAAAAGATTCTTGGACTTCATCTAGTAGGGAATGGGGGAAACCACTGAAGGTTTTCAAAGCAGAGAAATACCATGATCAAATCTGCATTTCAGAAATTTAAAACAAGAGAATGGAAAATATTAATGGCGAGGGAGATGGAATACGTTTTTAAAACAGAGGAGGAAACAATGAGCGTTCATGCTAAGTTATTAACAGTAGAAATAAAGATAAGGAACAGATCAAATTCAATGGAAAGTGTACTCAAATGTCCACTCTTCCCCAATTCAAATTGTTCTTTACACCACAGCCTGAGTTGTCTTTTCAAAATGCAAATCTAATCATGTTCCTTCCTCTGCTTAAAAACCCTTCAGTGATTCCTTTCTGATCTTAGGGTAAAAGACAAATTTTGTCACAATTCTGCATACAAAGCCTGCATGACCTGGCCTCTGCCCACCCTACCATTGTCTGTTTGCATCACTCTCCCCCATTCCCCAGCAGTCTTTGCTCTGACCATACTGGCCTTCTTTTAGCTCCTGAACCTGCTATTTGTTCCGTCCCACCACAGGGCTACTGCAGGGAGTGCTCTTTCTTCAATGCTTCTCTACCTTCACTTAACTCTTCTTTGGTATTTTGGCTTAACTAATTTTAAGCCTCCCCTGGCCACTCTCTCTCCCCACTAGGTCAAGCCCTGTTATAGATTCTTTCCCGACATAACCTCTTCTCACAGTTCATGATTACATTTTTGTGGGAGTCTAGGAGAAATGTTCATCTCACCCACTGGACTGTAAGCTCCATGAAGACCAGGACCATCTCTGTTCTGTTCCCCAGCTCTCAGCAGAGGGCCTGGCAGGTTGGTAAGCAATAAAAGAGTATCTGCTAAATTAATGAAATTCCCAACTCTGAAGTTTCTAGCTTAGACAATAAGGTGGACAGTCACACTTTTAACTGCAACAGAGAACCAAAGAAAAGATGTTTAGTTATCTGTAGGACATCCAGATTAAAATGTCTAACAGAAAGCTGGAAATAGTATGTCACACAGAAGATGTAGTAGGTATTATGATTTGGACTCATTGGCAACTTGGTAATAGTTGAGATTACACTCTTGAAAACACAAAGGACAATAATTCGCCTGGAAAGAAAGGAAGGAGGGACAGGAAGAGGAAGAATGTATCAGAATCTCTTCCAAAGAGGGACTTTTTCACACTTGCTCTCACCTTCCCCCATTTGAGGATCTCAATATCTAATGAGAATTGCTACTGATAAGAGTGATGCACCTGTGAAAAGTACAGAGGCAAAATTTTTTAAGTTGAGAGCCATAATGATTTAAAAGAGTTGCAAGCTCACTTATACATAATCTTTTTCAGAACAATTCTAATGGATTCAGATGTGAAAGCAAAGTAGACAAAAGAAGGATCACTAGCCTTTGATGACAGGACAATGTCTTAAAAAGCAGTCTGAAGGAAGTTTATTCTTTTTAAATTGAAAGAAAGAAACAAGCATTTGCAGAGGAAAACAAGAAAAAGGCAGGGGAGATAGAGTCTGTATTTTTGGGCTCATGGGAAAGGCAAACTAATACAGCAACATCCCAGAAGATGTGAGGGGCAAAAACTAACAAAAGCTACCACATATTGCACACTTACTGTGTGCCAGGGACTGACCTAAATGCTCCAAATACATTATTAATTTACTTTAAATCCTCCCCAAAGTCCTAGAAGGTCCATACTATTCTTTTTCCCATTTTACAGATGAGGAAATAGATACAGACGATTAAGAAATTTGCCCAAGACAAACAGCTGGTAAATGCCAGAGCTAGGATTAGACCCCCAGGTCTGTCTCTAAAGCAAGAAGATCAAAACCAAGAATATCCATTAGAGTATAAACGTTTTTTTTGAAAGGGGGCCATCTCTTATAAAACAGCAGGAAACACCAGAAGATAATTGGGGGTAGGGAGAGATGAGAGGATTCTTGCCCTGAAAGCCTCTGTCCTCCAATCAAAGAGGCGCAGAGGGAGATAGGGGAAGGGCCTTGAGGAGAGCGAGGGTTGGGTGCTGGAGCTGTTAAGAATGGAAAAGACCAGGGAAGAGTCGAAGAATCAAAGACAACTTGATCCCCGAAGCACAAATCAGGAGATTCTGCGAATTCTACATCCACGTCTGAGCTAGGGCCTACTATGTGTCAGGGATGGCTCTAGGCGCTGCAGAGATCAAGATAAACAACTTATCGGCCATAACACTTTCGGAAAAAACCAACATCAATGATCACCTGACACTCAGGGAAACCCATTTGTCCACGGAACCCTAACCAAAAGCATTTGAGAATATATTCCAAGGCGAGAGTCGGCTTGGGGGGGGAGGGGCAGGACGAGCGGTCGGAAGGGCAATTTCTAGGTACGTTAGCCCCCAAGCCCCGCCTGGACCCTCTCGAGGAACCACCGAAGGACACCGGGTGCAAGCCCAGACGCTGCATCCGGGGCGGCGAGAACGAAGCTACCTGCGGCCCCCCCGTACGTCACTCGCGGCCCTTCCCCCGCCGACTTGACCGCTCTAAACTGATTCCCTCCGACTCTCTGGCTTCCCGGGCTCCGCTGGCCTTAGCTTGGGGGACTACCACGCCATGGAGCCTCTTCCCTAGCAGCCCTGCGGGTACTTGGCCCCCACAGCAACTTACCCGCCCTGCCGGGCCCAAGACAGCCCGGGCTCCTTTCTCAACACCGAGGTCTCCCTGGCATCTCCACCAATACCAGAGCTCAGTCAAGACGCGGAGGCGGGACTGAGCGCCTATGACCAATCAGATCAGACGCAACGCACGTCTTGGCGCTGATAACTAGTTCCCGCCTTTGGGAGGGAAAAAAAAAATAACACGGTTGGCGCCAAACTTCCGTAGTCTCCTGCGCATCTGAAGTGAAAGGGGCGGGGTGTAAGGTGGCAGCGAGGCACGGGGCGGGGCTTCACGGACGTAGGGGCGGGGTCTGGGAGAAGGTCTTTAATGAAAGGGAAAGTAGGCTCTGAGGAGTCTGACATTTATTCAGTCCTTTATTCCTTACATTCTTTTGAATGTAGGCTGCGTGCTAGACATAGTGCTGGGCTCGATTATGATGAATAAACTTGTTCTCTACCGTCTGCTTTCCTGGATGAAGGGCAAACAACTCAGGGTGTGGGAGCTTTGGGGAGATCCTAGTCTAGTGCGGTGGGAGAGAGGAGAGCTTTGTAGAGGGTGGAATACCTGAATTGTCTTACAGAACCTGTGCAAAGAGGGTACTGGTAGATCTGGCTTTAGGAGCATGGCCTGCGCCATTTATTTGTGGGGAAGTAAAACAAAGCCACCTTCCTCAGCACTTCTAGAGTCCGCCTATCTTAATCCCAGTTTCCTCTTGTTTGTCCATTTTAGTCCTCTCTCTCTGTGAGACAGGGTTTCACTCTGTCGCTCAGGCTAGAGTATAGTAGCGTCGTCATAGCTCCCTGCAACCTCCAAATCCTGGACTCAAGTGATCCTCCTGCATCAGCTTCCCAAGTAGCTGGGACTACAGGCGCGCACCACCATGCCTGGATAATTTTTCTATTTTTTGTAGAGACGGGTCTTGCTTTTGCTCAGGCTGGTCTAGAACTCTTGGCCTCAAGCAATCCTCCTACCTCGGTGTCCCAAAGGGCTAGGATTACAGGTGTGAGCCACCGAGCACGGCCCCATTTAAGTCTAACGACTTCATATCATCTTATTACTATCTTTAAATTTTCCAAAAGGGGCCCGTCCACCTTCGCTTTTGTAGAGAAGTTAGACCAGCAATTCCAGGTAGAGGAGACTGGAAGGAGTAGAGGGTGTGCAAGGCAACCACAAGGCGTCCATTTTTGCTGGAGCATAAAGTAGGAGGTAAGGCTGGGAAGAAGTACCTCGAAGGGCCAAATATGGTCGTCCTCGGGATGGGGGATCTGCATCTGGCAGACTCAACCAGCCACAGATTGGAAATATTAAAAAAATAAAATAAAATAACAATACAACAATAAAAAATAATACAAATAAAAAACAATGCAGTATAACAATTATTTAAATAGCATTTACATTGTATTAGGTATTATAAGTAATCTAGAGGTGATTTAAAATATAAGGAAAAATATGCATAGATTATATGCAAATACTACAATAATCTAGAGATGATTTAAAATATATGGAAGGATGTGCATAGATTATATGTAAATACTACAACATTTTAAGCATACCAGGATTCTGGTATCCACCGGGGTCCTGGAACTAAACTCCCGCAGGTACCAGGGGGAATTGTCTGTCAAGTAAATGCCAAAGAGCTTGGAATTTACCTTTAAATGATTGAAGAATGGGAGACTACTGAGGGATTTTAGGTGTGAGATGGTCATGATTTGACTTGCATTTTTTTTTAAATTTTTCTTCTTCTTGTACCTTTAGTACAAATTGATTTGCATTAGTAAAATCTGTTGGCCTTGAGAAAGACGATTTTGAGATGCTGTTGAATGAACTAGGGAGAGGAAATGAGGATCTGAAGGAGATAGTAGGTGGGAGAAAGTGATACATTGTAGCATATTTAGGAGATAAAAGCAAGAGAACTTAGCAATTCACTGATTATTGGTTTTTAGCATGAGTGTATAATGATGGCATTCATCAAAAACTATTTATTGAGAACATAGCAAATATACTCCAAAAAGAACTAAGGGTTCCCCCAAAAATTATCTTCCAGGAAAGAGTGACCTTATACTGAAGTCCTTACACAGTGACTGATTTTACTAGCACTCTCTTAAATACTTCACATTGAACAAAAAGTCGTGATCGGTTTTTAAAAATTAGCT